>JAJLXD010000077.1:11900-57840 GCA_030571115.1 Wickerhamomyces sp. yHMH617 | reverse complement strand
TTAGAGAGGATGATCCTTTATTTTAACCGCTATTGGTTTGTTTGTTATATTTTAGAAGTGTGGATGTCATTTCTCGCAGTCAGGGTTGACACTCATACAATAACTAGTTTTTTTCAAGAGGGGGGATGTATTGAGAAAGATATATTTCCAACTAGTTATTGACAGATTGCCGACGCAAGTCCAGATTAGCACTAGAAATAGCGGACCCTAGAGTTGCTCATAGGAAGCAGAGAGTATAAAAGAGCTCCGCTATCCACCGTTTTGTATTGATTGTATATTAAAGAGACACGTTATTTGAAGAACTTCTCTTGTACTACAAGTCCTCGATCATTACAATAATGAATAAATAATGAATAAATAAATAAGTGACAATCACAAGCGGTTCAACGCATGATCAGTCTCGATCTCTCCAAGAATACTCATCTCTAGGTCACTCAACATTGTGTTGAAGTTCTTCGTCTCTACACCGGAGAGTTTTTCTGACTCGGTGGAGCTCAGATATGGGTCCTGCAAGATATTCATCATGATCACGAGCTCCTTCATATTTTTGACTGAAATAAGTTTCATATTGGATAACTGACCATGAATATCCTGACATCTGACGAGATTTCTCGTGGATTTAGCAATTTGATAATTCTTGATGAGATTATTGATAGTCGAACTTGGAGTGATGAATTTGTCACCTGTAATAACAATAGTGCTTGCACCAATCTTTGAGCTGAGACTGATAAAAAACTCTGATTGCTCAGGTGAATTGATCACGAAATAGTTCTTTAAATTGGAAACACCTCTATGAAGTTTGGAGCTCTGTTTCAGATAATCGGATAGAATTAGTTCATTCTTCCCGAAATCATTTGTGTATAATGGCTTTGAATAGTTATAGTCCTTCTCAAAATGATGTCTGAAGAGTTTATAGTTTGCACCCTTCAGAACACGACTATAATCTTTGGTCATACCTAACGAAGGGAAATAAGAGCTCCTCAAAACACCAAAGTCAAAAATAACCTTCTGTGTCAAGAATTGCAAAGTCTGAACAGCATCATCATTGAGTCTGAGATGTTGTAAAACATAATTTTTCAACAATTGCGTAGCTGTACTATCTTTGAAATGTTTCGCCAACTGAGCTTTAGTTAAAAAAGGGTAGTATATCTGTGAATAAATCCTGTTCATTGCTCTCTCATTGCCCCAGAGATCCATATTATGCTCATTATTTACCATGAAGCTATCGAAAGATCTCTGTAATGCCAATTCCTCCTGATTCTTTGTGATCAGCTCGGTGTTCTTGTTGTTCAGTATCACCTTATTGATGATTGCCGTTTGCGGCTCCAATTTGAACAAGGTTGACTCATGGAAGTGGAATTTGTAAAGGCTCTGCAATCTCAGAACCTTGCCCATGTTTACAGTCATATTTCCTCTGAATTTAAAGTGAAAACTGATTCTTCAATTCCAGCACTTTTCTCATTTTAAAAGGGATATTCATAGAACTTTGTGGGGTGGATTAACCGAAACAAACAAAAAATGTTCGAAGCCCTGCTACTTTCGCGAAAACCACGAATCTCTAGTGAAGTAAGAAGAAAAAAATTTAGAATGAAGTACAAATTGCATCAGATTTTTGATCTGTGATTGGATCTGTAAGAGATGGCTAGAGATCCGTTGATTGGAATCGTCGGAAAACCCTCAAGTGGAAAATCTACTACGTGAGTTTTCTATGCTTTTGGAAGAAATTCCAGTCAGATAAGGAGTAAAGTTTGACTAACAATTTATCCTAGGCTGAACAGTATGTGATGATCATTTCGAACCAATGGTCCAAGATGCTAACGTCACAATACAGGTTTAACCGATGCCACTGCAAAAACTGGTGCATTCCCTTTCACTACAATAGATCCAAATAAGGCTACAGGTACGTCAAGTGTGTTGCTGTATCAACTATTACAATATTAACAGGTATATTTTCCAGGTTATTTACAGATAGATTGTGCTTGTTCGAGATACAACAAACAGTCATTGTGTAAACCAAACTACGGTTGGTGTGAGAATGGTAAGAGACATATCCCAATATTACTATTAGATGTTGCTGGTTTGGTTCCAGGTGCACATCAAGGTCTTGGATTAGGTAACAAGTTTTTGGATGATTTGAGACAGGCAGACGCTTTGATCCATGTGGTTGATGTCAGTGGTACGACTAATGCTGAGGGTAAGGCTACAAGAGGATATGACCCACTGCAGGATGTCGAATGGCTACAAGATGAAATTAGACTATGGATAGAAGGTAATCTAGAGAAAAGATGGGGTTCAATTGTTAGACGTCATACAGCTACTAAATCATCAATAGTGGATACATTATTGACACAATTTGCAGGATACAGTGCAAATGGTGTTATGATTGCTAGAGCATTAGATAGAATACCCGACCTGGGGAAGCTTGAAGAATGGGATAAGGATAAGATAACTCAAGTTGTGAAGGCATTCATGGCAGAGAAATTTCCAACCGTCTTAAGTTTAAATAAAATCGATCACCCGGATTCTGATAAAAATGTCTCAAAAATAATACTAAAATACCCTGATACTAAAGCTGTGTTGACTAGTGCAATAACCGAAGTGTTCTTAAGAAGATTGAAGAAACAAGGATACATCAAGTACGAAGAAGGCACGGAGTTCATCGACACAAAAGAAGATTTACCAAATGATCCAACATTAAAAGAGTTAGATGAAAAATTATATAATAGACTGGAAAACATAAGAGACTTAGTGCTCTATAGATTTGGATCAACTGGGGTTGTTCAAGTACTACAAGCAGCAGCTGATGTGCTACAATTGGTTCCAGTATATTCAGTGAGACACATCAGCAATTTTACTAGTGGGAATGGGACAAATGTCTTTAGAGACTGTACATTGATTAGAAGAGGTACTCCTGTCAGCAAAGTCGCTAGACAGATCATGGGTGATGTCACTATCGCAGTAATTGAAGGTGTCGGAGGTGTTAGAGTTAGCGAAGATGATATCATTGACAATGGCAAGAACGATATTCTTTCATTCAAGGTTGTTCCTGGTGGTCAGAAGGATTAGACTAATACTATTAAGTAAACTACACTATTTCAACGTAAACTCCAAAAAAATTATCCTATTACCAATGTTCAGGGTTTTATATCTGAC
The DNA here is from genome assembly GCA_030571115.1 of Wickerhamomyces sp. yHMH617. Lineage (NCBI taxonomy): Eukaryota > Fungi > Ascomycota > Saccharomycetes > Phaffomycetales > Wickerhamomycetaceae > Wickerhamomyces > Wickerhamomyces sp. yHMH617. The sequence continues at coordinate 54,687 of JAJLXD010000077.1, read as the reverse complement.
ATTTCTTCACTTGTGGCATATTCACCAGATAATTCAGCATCTTTTTCATTCTTGATAACTTTACCAATATATTGCTTCATTAGTGGAGATGATAAATCACGGTGGAATTTCTCAGGACCAACAATAGTCATGAGCAAAGTGTAAATGAAAACTGCTGCAGTCAAGATAGTCATGACTTTTGCGTAGTTCAACTTCACGGCATTTCCATCAGCATCAAAACTCAAAGGCCACTGGATTGCCAATTGAGTTTCAATTGTTGAAGAAGCAGATGCGGCCAAATTGCCCAATTGATAAGCCAACCCTGACACTAACGCTCTGGCATCAGGGGGAGACAGTTCTGACAAATGGGCAGGAACAATACCCCAAGTACCCATCACGAAGAAGAACAAGAAGAAACCACATCCAATAATTGTTCCTTGTGTATGCACCATGTAAGCTGGATAACAAAAGCACCCACCTGCAATAGCACAGATAATTAAAGCAACACGGCGACCTAATACTTCCGTCAAAGAACCAATGATGATAGAGCCAATAACACCTCCCAAAGTAGTCACAACAATAGTGACAGTAATTCTGTTTTCAGAATATTCCAACTGTTTTCTCAACATAGATGGATAGAAATCTTGAGAGGCGTGAGTTAAGTAGTTTGGACCAGTCATCAATAAGACAAGATATATAAACATCAACCAGTGTTTGCGAGTCAGATTTGCAACATTGGACATCTTACTTTTGAAAGTAGGCACAACGTATGTTCCAGCAGCCTTTTGGTCTTGCTCAATCAACTTTCTTGCTTCTAATACACGGCTGAAATAAGTCGTTTCTGGGAACATTAATCTCCAGATTATCAAACAGAATGGGATTCCAGAACTGAACCAGAATAGAGCCCTCCATGTCTTTTCAGTTTCAGAAAACGCTTTCCAGAATATGGCAGCAAAAACCATTCCGAAGGGATAACCACTGAAGAATAAACCAGAGAGAAATGATCTTGCTCTCAATGGTGAATCTTCTAAAGAAGTAGCAGCGGAGCATGCATATGTACCACCCATAGCGACACCAGATAATGCACGAACAGCTAAAAACGCTTCATAGTTCTTCACAAACCCAGTGGCTATTTGTAGAACACAGAACATAGCACAGCATGTGATGAATGGCCATTTTCTTGAGTAGTTATCAGTCCAGAAACCGAATAAAACAGCACCGGCAGAACGAACCATTAGCACAGCAGATAACCCCCAAGTGATATCAGCAGTAGTGACGTTTAATGATTCAGCTATTTGAGTACCGCAGACGGCAGTCAAGAAGAAATCGAAACTTGCACTGAACCATGAGAGTTGACCAAGAATGAAATAGTTCCAGTTGTTTAAACTCATCTCACTCAAGGAGGGTATTGGGTTCAAGTCTTTTGCATTTTGGAAGTGAGTCACGGTTAAGGAAGTGAATCTGGTAATCAGATAACCTTTCACATTGGGCCAAGATAAATCTGGCTCTTCCTCTTCAATAATTAAAGGAACATCTGGTTTCTCATAAACGCTATGATCTTCTTCCTCTATGTCAGACTGATATTGTGAAGTGGCTTTATCTTGTACACTTATCATAATAGTTGATGAAAAAAAGAAGGCCTGAATATGGACAAAAGAATATGGAATATAACAAAAGGTGAGTTTATAGTTTCTTTTCAGAACTTCAACAATTAACCTGAGTAATACATTTGAGATGTCATGAATGTGAGCAAGACCTCTTATTTTAAATAAGTTTTTCAAAGCACTGGAGGCCGGTTGTCCTGAATCAAGATTCAGCTAAGATTTTGGAATGTGACCAACTCATGCACGACCTTGATGTTCAGCGCTTTTTGACCAATAAACTAAAAAATTTGAGGTGGAAATAGTGTTTCTCCAGATTTCTGCAACATAGTTTCCCAAAACGGAAGCGATAGACGCCGGCCGGAAAAAAAAATGGCGATGATAGAACCCTAAGATTAGGCCATCATTATTTACAATGCAGGTTTACAGGTTGAGATAGTTCACAGAAGATTAATTACCTTATAATATTATAACTTCTGCTGTTTATTTGATTCAAAAGTTTGTGCTCCACACTGTCGCCTTGTTTAGTCTTTTGAAATGCACTCCAGAGTTTGCTCAGCGTCTATCCAGTGTCAAGTTATCGCCGTGTCTGGATTGTTTATGGGGGTGACTCGGTGAGTTCAAAATTAAACGTGGGATGCTGGGACTTAAGAGTTTAAGACTTCAAACTAATTATAATCACTTAGAGTTAAACTTAGGACTTAGGACTTAGGAACGTTAATTTGTGAATTCGGAGACTTCCTTTCATTAAAACTTGGCAGCGAATTAATTACTCCGAGACACAAGAAGGAATCAAGATTCCTTAGCCATTGGCTCTATGATACTAGCACTAGTAACTTGCAAATTTGAAACTGCAAGTATCAATGTCACTCATTGGCTATAATTCATGTACTTGTACTTATACCAGTGCAAGTCCACAGCTTCGATCAGTAATTTGTAACAAGCCGTCCTAAGTAGTATCAGGCTCAGTCATTATGATAATGAATCAAGGGCATTAACTCTTTACTCTTAACTTATCTCTTAACTTATCTCTTAACTCCTAACTCTTAACTCTTAACTCTTAACTTCTCTTAAGTCTCAAGTTCTTAACTTAGTCCCAACTTTCAACTCTCAAGGTCCGGGGTTGCAGGCGTTTACTCTTTACACATGCATCTAAATCACTAACTACACTAACAATGCTAATGTTGAGGGAATATTGATTCAACTTGCCGCTACTTCCATTGATCTTGGCCCCGATTGTAGCTTTATTTAGTGATGAGAGGTCACACATCGCTCACTGCAACTACAGTACACTAGTACCAAGTTAAAAACAGATACTGATATTACAGCTTAGCTGTCGGACAGTTCTAAACATCATTATCATTTAATAACCAATAGAGCCTGATTCAGCTATAGACTTGAGATGACCGCGCATAATTGATTAAACGCATCGTCAATAAACGCCAATAGTTATCATAGAGTACGTTTGATTATATGGTGCTAACAGATGTTATCGTCTAGAAGATTTTAAAGCAAAATCTCAAGCTGTAATATAGTAGGACCATGCAGAAGTAATCCAACTAGATGAAAAGTATATCCATATGTCGGATACTTTCGCGGATTAGTCAGCGCTGTACATGTTAAATACCCAAAATCGACTGTTTCGTCGAATCTTTAGCATTCCTGGTAAAGTCGGAAAGAGTCAGTAGACGCTTTCGTGTCTGTTCTTGAGTTCGATTCTGATATGGGTCGGATCAAATTGGCAATTGGAGATTTTTATGATGATTAAAAACTAGTGTGAACAATCTCTTAGTGAAAATTTCACGGTGAGGAGAAACCGTTGCCTTCCTTCTGATAAACTTCAATTCTTTCTTTTTAGATTCAAGAAGCAAAATGTCACACAAGTGGAAACCAGTCTCTGTTAATCCTGATGAAGCTGACGACTTTGACTTGGGCCCTGATCTCACAATAGAGCCTGATATTGAAACCCCTTTGGCAAGAAACAAGCCGACACCTGTCAACAAAACACAACAAAACACACAAGCCTCAAGCTCTCCAGAACCTCAAGCAGCTCAATCAAACTCGTTCTTCAACTTCACTTCCTTTGCAACTCCTAATATAGACCTTGCGACCAGTTTGAACCCGATTCTTAAAAATGAACAAGTTAAAGAACGCAGCTTCACAGGTGGTGATACGTTGGACGAACCGGTCTGGAAAACTTTGGAAAGGGATTTGAAGTCAATTGGCCACAGGCTATTCAGTGTTATCTGGCCCGCTTCTTTGTCAAAACTAGCTAAAATTCAACAACATAATTTGATTATAGCTGCTAGAAATTCAGGCATCAATGTTGGTATAAATTATGACCAGATTGAACATGATTTAGAACAAGACATTCAAAACACACAATTAGATGACACACAACTGAAGAAGCTTGAGTGGGATTTATGGGGCCCTCTGATCTTCATCTTAATATTCTCCTTGATTTTAGGTATTCTATCTCCAAAAGCTAGTAGTTCAGAGGTGTTTTCCAGTGTTTTTGCTTTAGTTTGGTTAACATTGGCTGTTATTGCTATCAATATTCAACTGCTAGGCGGAACTATATCGTTTTTCAATGCACTATCTACAACTGGTTATGCTTTGTTCCCGTTGCTCATTTCAGCTGCTTTATCCATTGTTGTTAAATGGAGCTTAATAAGATTCGTCATCTACTTAATATTTGTATCTTGGGCTGTCTATGCTGCTACCATCAATCTAAAAGTGAATGGAGTTTTACCTGGAAGAGTATTTTTGGCCATATATCCAGTTGGATTGGTTTATGCAACTTTAGGATGGCTGTGTGTTATTACATGAAAGTCTTCTCAAATATAAAATTGGGATAGTATTAGGGATTAGTATAAATTAACAAAAAATAAGACAACATTGGAAAAATCATATTTGTACAATAACTCAATTCGCTTTTATAACTGGTGAAGTTATTTAGCCTCGACGCTTTCGTAAGTAATAACTTCTCTGTAAGAATAGATAGAAGTATCATCATACTGCTCAGATTTCTTTATCACCACATCTTTCAAAGAATCAATGTTTTGAACCACTGGACCGCTGCTAGCTTCTGGATTAGTTTCAGGAACAGCAACTATAGCAGCTCCTGTACCTATAACGGTTTTAGAGGCACCAGTTGCAGGATTTGAAGCTTCTCTAAAAGCAATCTTGGCCTTCTTAACAGGGGAAGAAGAAGCAATGGATGCTTTAGAAGTAGCCGGAGCTGGTGATCTCACATCTGAGCTAAATATTCTCTTGAAGAAAGATTTTTTCTTCTCAGAGCTTGGGGTACCAACGGCAGAACCTGTTGATTTTTTAGCTGATGCTGGTGATGGTTTAGCATCAGCCAGTTTCTTGATTGGAGTAGAAGGAACAACAGCTGGAGTTTCCAATGTTTCAGCAGGTACTGAAGAATCTGTGGTAGCCAAAGCAGTGATAATCTTCTTAGAATATTTAGGGTCTAAAGTATGAACGGCATGTTCATCTTCGGAGATATCTTTCGAGGTCTCAGGTCCTTTGGCAGTATTTACATCTTCCTCTTCGTCTTGTACACTAGTACCAATAACAGCAGCAGAAAACCCGTTATTTTTAGTAGAATCAGTTGATTGATCACCTTCTTCTTTAACTGGCTTAGTCTCGTCCAAAGTCAAAAAATTTGGTTGAACAGAAAACTTTTGTTCCTGAGGAATTTCAACTGCTTTTGGTTCTTGGTATAATTCAGAGGCATTAGTAACCGGAATATTGTTGGTGGAGTCAATTTCCTTAGATTCAACTGGTCTAGAATCCAAAGATAATCCGATACCAGCACCAATGGCACCCGCACCTAATGCACTTGCTGCTACAGCAGTTTCAGTTCCTGGAACAGTTAATGAAGCGGTCGATGGGGAGCCACTCAATTTAAAGTTCGAAGAAGTTGATTCTGGTGTGACTTCCCTTGAGCTTGAATCGGCATTCGTTCCCTTCTTCTTCTTCTTGGCAGCTCTCTTTTTAGCGTTCTTCTTAGCGTTCTTACCGGATGGGGAAGAAGTTTGAGTAGAGTTAGGCTCAAGTAAAGAAGGACCAACCGATTTAGAGGCATCAGTGGCTTGCTCAGCTGAAGCTGAAGTGTCTGTAACAGCGTCAGCTTTAAATGATGGATCAACAACAAATTTTTGTTCAGCTGGAATATTAACAGGTGCTGGTTCTGAATAAGCAGGCTTTGTACCATTGACAGTTTCAGCAGTTTGAGGTGGGGTTGGAATCGGAATGGCTTTTGATTCATCTGCTCTGGTAGGTTCCAAAACAGTACCCTTATCAGCAACAACAAACAACACGTTATCTTCATCTCTTGCTTCTTCGGCTGTTATTTCTTCCAAAACAATGTTTGAAGATTGAGGCTCAATCAAGGTAACTTCTTCCCCTTCTTTTTGAACAACCCTGGCCTTAAATTCAGAATCAGCTTTATTGACTTCTGTTTCAACATTGTCAGTAGATGGTGACGTAGTTTCTTCGGTGATATTTGATGATTGTAGTTCCGAAGTGTTAACCACAGGAGTCTCAACTGCAGCTAAAGTTTCTGGCACTAAAGCCTCTGGGGAGGAACTTGGAGGGATTTGGATATCAGCTGCGTTACTCGAATCTTCTGTACCTTCTAAAGTAGGTAACTGATTAGACTCTTCAACTGGTTCAAATGGTTTTGGTGTTTCCGTCTCCACAACATCGAGAGCTTTGGTTGAGATAGCCTCTTTTTCGGCAGTTTCTTTCACTGGGGTAGAAATAACGGGACCAGTTGCCTTTGGAGTCGTCGCAGTCGTAATGGTACCCGGAACAACATCAGCTGCCTTTGATGTGACTCCCTTGGATGTAGAGCCAGCTAAAGCTGTTCCAGCACCGATAATACCAACGGCACCAGTAGCGGCTACAACTGCAGCTGCTTTTGTTTTCGATGATTTCGGTTCTTTAGCTTCTTTTTCATCTTCAGCAGATGTGACAGTTTTCTCTTTGGAGTCCTTCTTTTTGAATACTCCGAAGAACTTTGATGATCTTTTCTTTTTAGTCTCTGGACTAGCATCTTTAGCCTTCAAGACGTTAGGAGCTTCAGTTTTCTTAGGGGTACCATCAGTTGCAGCTAAAGCAGCAGAAGTGGTAGCAGCAGTAGCAGTAGCAACTGGAACTTTAACATTCTTCTGAGGGGATCCAGGTACAGAAACAGTAGTGGCAGCAGCAACTGGAAGAATATCTTTACTTGATGATGAAGGTTTGATATCTTTAGCAACAGCAGCAAGAGGTAATGCAGATTCTTTTTGAGCTCTGGCAGATTCTTCAGCCTTGGATGCTTCCTTTTCGAGAATGACATTCTTCTTTTCGAATTCTTCGAGTTGAAGTCTAGTGCTTTCTTCTTCTTCAAATTTTTGTTTCTTCAACAATTCGATTTCTTTGTTTTTCTCTTCAAGCAACTGAGCTAGCTCGGCTTCCTTAGCCGCAGTTGCTGCTTGGGCAGCAAGGACTTCTTCTGATTTCAAAGCCTCTAGTTTTCTGGCTTCTTCTGCCGCCTTTTCATCAGCAATTCTCTTTTCTTCGTCAGCTTTCTCCTTAGCAACTCTAGCTTCTTCTTCCTTTCTCTCTTTCTCAATTCTTGCTTCCTCTTCTAAGCGTACTTTTTCAGCTTCAGCCTTTTCAGCAGCAACTCTAGCTTCTTCTTCTTTACGTTTCTTTTCCTCTTCTTCACGACGGATTCTTTCTTCTTCTTCGCGTTTGGCTTTCTCCTCAGCCTCAATACGTAATCTTTCTTGTTCATCATCAAAGGCTTGTCTTTTGGCTTTTGCTTCTTGTAATCTAGTAGCTCTACCTTGATGACCGGCCTTGACTGCAGCTAACTCGATAGACAACTTGTTCAATCTTGATCGGGAAGCAGTTAGCTCATCCTCAGACGCTTTTAGACTGTTTTTAGACTCTTCCTCTGCAGCTTTAGATAGCTCGATTTGAGCATTATTTTCTTCGATAGCCTGCTTAATTGAGTGGATTTTAGCTTCTAATTCTTCTTTGGTGCTGAAATGTTCAGAGTTGACACCGTTTTGTTTTTCAAGCTCACGATTATTCTGAGTCAATTGCAATTCCAGTAACTCCAATTTCAGCTCATATTCGGATTGTCTTGCCTTAAGCACTCTGGAAGCAATTTCGTTTCTCTTTTGGTTGTTTTGAGAATCTTCGATGGATTTCAAGTGCTCCGCCTCCTTGGCTTCACCGTCTTTGATTGTGTTTTCCTTGTTTACTGCCAATTCTGTATCAGCAGTAGCTGTATTGTCAATATGTGCATTCTTCAAACCCTCAATTTCTTTGTTTGTTTTGGAGTCAAAATCTTTAATTTCCTTATCTAACGAAGCAATTGAATTTTCGAGTTCCTTTATTTTAGCATCATGCGAATTGGTGAGTGACTTCTTCTCCAACTCAAGCTTCTTTTTGAATCTAGCAAACCTTGAATTCAATTTAGTTTGATCTTTCAATGCCTCCAATTCTTTTTTCTTCTGATTCTTCAAGTCAACTAATTTCTTCTGCTCAGCAGCACGTTCATCAATAGCAGTAAGATCTTTGGACAATCTGTCTCTAGCAATTTTTAAAACAGCACTTTCTGGTAGCTTGAGTCCTCCACCCAAGTCTATGATTGGTTCAACTACTGTAGTTTTAGCACTCTTTTCTGTTTGCTTGCTCTTTTCAGAAGCAGCACTAATAGCAGCATCAGCAGCATCTGTGGCTAGAGCAGCTGGTTTACTAGAAGCCTCAGCAACCTGTTTGGTTGATTTTGCAGAGACTGGCTTAGATTGAGTAGATTTTTGGGTTGATTTAGATTCAGCAACTTTAGTATTGGTTTTCACCTCGACTGGCTGCTGTCTGAATGGAGAGACCCATTTTTTGTTTTCCTTTACGACATTAACTGTATTCCGAAAAGAAGACTCTGGTTTCGAGTGTCCGGATTGTTCAGACACAGTAGACATTGTTGTTCACTGGTCAATTGTACACTTAAAAAGGGCAAGAATTGGTTCTTTGGTGAAAATGAGCTGGCAAGCTTATAAGTAAAATGCATTTCAGGTTTCCAAAACAAAAGGTTGAAATTGCGTTAGGGCAACACTTCAGCAATACAACCCCGATTGGGAAGTAATTTGCAATAATCCGGTCAAATGTTTACTTTTCCGGCCACTGTGGATTTTGTTTTCAGCAATGGTATTGCCTTTTTCGGGATGTTAATTGCTAAATACAATTTGTAAAAAAAAAAAATTAAGAGAATTGACAGATGACATAATTTGAAGTAGAAATATTACCATTTACCATAAACAGTTTATCTGGGGGGGTCATAGTCCCATGAAACTCAATGAGTTGATAGTTCATACAAGTTTTAAGTTTTGAGAGTTATTTTTGAAAGTACTGAGCACTGAACACTGAACAGTATTTGTACTTTGAAGCTGCTGCATCAATGTCTGTTCGTTTCGTACTATAGACGGCGTTTGCTATAATTCGGTACCCAGTACCCTGCATTCAACATACAGCTTCCTAATCTTGTAAATTATAGAATAAATTACTAGTAATCATGAAGGTTTATCATTAAACACTTTAATTATATATACTTATGGAGATGATTTCCAACTTTCCTAACAACAGCTTACAATCCAATAAGCAGCACCCTTGTGCACAAGCATGATGTACTCACTTATAATTTATAAGTCAACAAATCAATTGAAGCAAATATATATAAGGTACCGACGTCATATTATTGAACTGGTGAATATTGCTGTCTGTAGCTGAGTAAAAAATGCATTATCTGTATATACTGCACTCTTTACTATGGCTCCGTAACGGGGCCATTGGCAATTGCTACTTGCTACTTGCTACTTGTGACTTATGATTGTGAGACATTGTGAGTTCTAAATCTCTCTGACTTGGACTTGTGAACAAAAGAATGGGCCACAACGTAATAAGATAAGTACCTCCCTAAAACCTTCGCTAAGTAGTAAGTAGTAGGTGGTATAAAGTTTTTCCTGAGACTGTACATGGACTGGCACTGGGCAGACATAGGCAGACACAGACAGACATTTAGCACTCTTAGGCAGTCTTAGGCATTGCCCACAGCCGCGAATATCGGCGAGAGATACCCCCAAAAAAACCTACGACAGGTGTTGGGATGTCTTCGAGAGAATGGAATGTTGATTTATTGAAAAAAAAAACGAATCAGAGAAGGACAAATTTACCGAGGCCTCTCTCTGTGTTTGATCCCTGTGCAATTGATAGGACGACTTTGTTAAGGCATCAGCTCACCTTGAAAACTGGCTCAACAGTTATAACACTTCAATCACCAATAATGGCTCCATTACTTCCCTCTGAAAGTGCAGCATATACTCTAACGCTCCCTGAAGAAACTGATGATGATCGTTTGAATTTGAAATTGAGAACAGGTGCAGCACTCGTTTACACAAATACCAGTGTCGTGGTACACGGAGGTCTTGTGATTGGTCTTGATTTGGAGAGTATTACCATCCCTGAAATTCAAGAACAATTGATTCTACATGAGGATTTGAAGTCTGTCATCACCAATGAGCTCTTCTATTTGAATATCATTAATAGACAATGGTCAAGAGTCCAATCTGAGCCTAATCAAATAAAGCCAAAACCTAGATTTTTCCACTCATTGGCCTTCCAGGGAAATTCACTATATCTCTTTGGTGGGCTTACTATTGATGAAGAATCAAATGCAGTTGCTGTTTTGAACGACTTATGGGAATATTTGATTGATATAAAGGAGTGGCACTGCATTGACGATGGTTCAAGTTCGGGTACCGTTGCTAGGTACGATCATACAAGTCATATCGTTGATTACGTTCATCCAGCTGATAAGTCTGTACGTAAAGGACTAGCGATCACTGGAGGTCGTGGGGAGCTAAACCAATCGCTAACCCATATTGCAATGTTTGACCTTCAGGATAGAAAATATATCGATATCACTGAGATGGGACTGAATTTACATGAACTTTCAACTCCAAGAAGTCAGAGCATAATCTCTGGGGTTGGCCCAACACAACAGACACAAATGGAACCAAAGAAACTAAAAGCTGGCAGTCACCAATCATTTGTGATTTCAGCATCCTCGAACCCGGATTCATCCCAAGGCAACGACGATACCTTATATATTATCTCGCCAAGTGATGATTTGTCAGATGGACAGATCTCGAATCCAATTGTTTCATTGCCTATAGTTCCACGCGCTTCAGGTTTCAGATTACCACTTGCTATTAGTGCTCAAAAAAATCCTTCAATTGTTCCTAATAATTTGAGGTTCCCTACTGGTGGTATTTTTGGATCTAATATTATTGTCTCTGGTATCCATGCAAAAACAAATGAATATGAGGTTCACTTATTCAATAAACCTTCTCAAAAATGGACCCGTTTGAACATCGACACAAAGAGAAAAGCAAGTGAACTGTATTTATGGAAAAGTTTCACGTGGCCCTCACATCATAAGGTTTTAGTGCTGGGCTCAGCAGTCGCTCCACCAAATGCATCCCAGCATACCGTACAAACGTTCAGTTTGATAGTTCTTGTTGGTCTTCCGATAACAAATATTTTCCATGCTTTCGCTCCTTTAGATAACTCAGGAGAAGGGACCATCCCAAGATTCACCTCTTTGAAAGAGAACACGTCTTTTGAAGCTTACGCAAAATACATTGCTCCAAAAACACAAATTAGTTCTATTAGATCAGTGTTCCCCAACTATGCCGTTACCTTGGGTAGAAATGCTTTTGAGAGATACGGTTCGTCTTTATCTGATTTTGAGTTGATCACAGCAGATGGTGAAAAGGTCAATGTGCCTTTAATCCTACTAAGGAAAAGGTGGGGCAGATGTTTTGACATGTTATTAGGTAAAGCTTATGCAAGAGCAGTGTACAAACTAGAAGCTGAAAAAGGTGAGGATGAAGCTGATGCTGATGCAGCGGAAACGAACTCTACAGTCTCTGCTAAAAAGTCACATCTTGTATTGAATAAAATGACATCTGCTTCAGACAGCAGAGAGGTTCCAGAATTCAGATTACCTTTTCAGGACAAAGCACAACCGTCATCCTTAACACTCAGCCCACTACCAACAAACAATGGAAGTTCGACTTCTAGAAAGGCTTCTGTCGTCTCGAGTGCATCAGCTGTCAGTACTTCAACTACGGATGGTGATGGTGTTGATGACATTGATTTTGAAAAACTTCCTCCTCAGCTTCCACTTCCAAATGAACCATTGCCTCCTTTGGAGAAGCTCTCTCCTCTGAAGTCTGTGCAGTCAAAAGACATTTTCAGAGAATCACCAAGAGGCTCTATCTCAGGTGCTTCATTTACAGGTGGGTCATCTATTGGTGGATCCTCCATTGTTAGTTCTAATCAATCCACTGTGAGATTGCACGACCTTAGATCGTCTGTTGTTAACGCAAGAAGAAAACAGGTTTCAAGGCAAGCAAGCCTGCAGACTACAAACACTGATGATACATCTGTCTCTGACTTGAAATCAAATTTAGAATCGATTATGACTGAATATGAGGACGATTCCACCTCACTACTGGAACCTTTATTAATCCCGAGATCGTTATATTTGCCATTTGCTACTGGGACGGTCACTGCTTTATCAGAGTTCATGTACACCGGTCAACTGGGTGATAAATGGCTACTAACACCTGCTGCTACCGATAATTTCTTAATTGCCAAATTTTATGAAATCCCTTTGTTGTACGATTTGATTTCAGAAGCTTTATATGCCATAATTGGTAAAAAAGAAGAATCTTTGATCAAGCAGTATGGTGAGCTTTTGAGCTCTTATCATTTGAAAGTTGAACAAATATTTGAAGGAGATAAAAGTAGAGTTGAAGCATTTTTCTTAGAGCACCCTCATGTTAGAGAATCTTTCAATGAAATTGAAACATATTTCAATACTGTGGATGATGGGTTTTTAAATTTATCTCTATTGAGAAAATCTTCAAAGGTTTCAAATTTTTCCTCCACGCCGAGCTCCAAGGCTTCAGTTGATTATTCAAGAAGACGCTCATCAGCTAGATCCTCAAGGATTGGTAAATCAAGTTTATCAAAAGAGGTAGATGGGGAACATGATGATGGCTATGATGATTTGGAAAATGAAGACGAAGATGATGATGTTGAAGCTCCACCTGCTAGACCACCTTCAAACTCACATAATGAAAAGGATGAGTTGGTCAAGTTCAACACTGAAGTCATGTCTTTATCTGGTCAAAAGAAAGCATCTTCTCATATAGATGCTGATGATGGCTTGGATCCACTAAGTGTCAATACAGCACATACTGATGGTCTAGAAACAAAGTCTGTTGCAACTGAAAAATCAGTACTTGATGACCTTGATGAGGAGGATCCTCTATCTTCAGCTACTGGCCAAAGTATCAGAACTAAAGAATCCTCAGATCATCTCGAAACTAGATCAAAGGCTAGATCGGTGTCTGATTCAGCGGATAATACATTTCAAGTCCCAGAAGGTCGTTTTGCCATCTCGAAAGATCAATTGAAGAAAGTTCATACCCACGAAGAGTCAACATCTGACAATCCAAAAGAGTCCACTAGTGATTCAGATGATATGGCAGTAGGCTTAGGTCTTGTTAATAACCTGAAGTTGAAAGAGAGAAAGAAGAAACAAAATGGTGATTTTGATACCAATGGGGATGATATTGATGAAGATTCAGAGGAAAATTTACCAACTTTAGCAAATTTAGCCTCTCCAACATCTCCACCTCCTGGTGATCATTTGTTGCAGATTGTTTTTGAAACTGCAGCTTTGGCTTGTGATATGAAACTGCTTTTACGCTCTGTCAATGTATTGGAGATGTCAAGATTTTTTGCTACCAAAAAAACAGACTTATTGAAGGAGCTGGATGATTATGGTGCTAAGTATGAAGAAGAAAGACTGAAAGAAGAAGTCTTGCTGAAAGAAAAAGAAAAGGCTGAACAGAGAACTAAATCATTACCAACACAAAGAGAAGAACATGACAAACAAAAAATTCTGGGACGTGTTTCAAAGGATTCCCATGAACACTTGATCACTGTTCCAATTGATGGAGATAATGAAAAATCCGAAAAGGGTAGACCATCCGTTTATGGGCAAAATGATATTGACACTATTAATGTTATCCCAAACGTTTCTATACCTGATAGTCCGAAAGGAACATTCGTGAAGCCTAGTCAAAGCGTTGAATCACTACCTAGAAGTGAAGCTGGGACTGAAAACACAGATTCTAGCTCTAAGCAAAGCTTGAGATCTAAATTTTCATCATTCAGGTCACTAACTAGCTTAGGTAAATTTTCACCAAGATCAACAACAGAGCTAGCCAAAGATGATCCAAAATACAAAAGTCGAAATCCATTTTTCAAAAGAAACACACATAATGGTGAAACTAAAAAAGGGCTATTTTCATTTATAGGCAGAAAATCTAAAAGCTCAAAACAATCCGACAAATCTGAATGAGTATACCATTGCACTATTTTCTCCTTCAGGTTCACTATCAACTTAAAGGTACTACTGATTTTCTAACTTTCGATTGTTTATTGAGCAACTTGTTGATCCTGGAGATCAACACACATGATTAGTTAGGACTTTATATACACAGGTCGCGATGTTGTTTTTATTCTTTAATACTAGTATTTAATAATCTACCTCGTCACGAGCTAACATATATATAATGTGAAGTCAAGCAATCTACACTCTACAGGCTTCAAAGTACTCTAATACATTTGATAACGTCAACCATTAAAATAGAATACAAGGGTACAGGGGTAGCTACAGTGTATTCAACGTTATTCTAAAGCATGCACTTACAAACCACAATCATTTCCGTCTATAACGTAATCGACTTTCGGATATTCCAACTTATTTAAGACGTTTGTTTATCGTTTTCAAATATACAAGTTTACATTTAGGCTCCATTGTTAAAGCGCGAAAATGACCCCATATGTAGAATCATCTATTCCATCAAATAAGTGATGATTATCTGAATGTTTGTATCAAATTATCCATGTATTCCTGCTTTTCCTGGTCTCCACTATCTAATGGTGTTTTTAAATTTCAATATATATACATAAAAATTTTAAGAATTTTATATTCTAAAAATTAGAGTAACTTAGAATTAAAAAGTTGAAATATCAAATGAGACCTATATGCTTTAATGAAAATTCACCTTACTCAATTTTGAACTGTATGAAGATATAATAGGACTTATTAGATAGCTTAACAGTAAACTGATATATACGAGAAGAATTAGAAGAATCATATAGTTACACAAGTATTTATATGGAAAACTTTATATGTACACAATTTCTTAAGTCGCGCGCCCTAAATTTTCTGAATATCGCCAACAAATGAGTCTCAAAAATACTTGATTTTAAGAAATATTTATAGGAACCATTCTAGTGCCGAATATTGAATACTAAGCATTCAGTGTTACAAAAATATAGAGTCCGTCCAATACGGCATCTTTTCTTTCGATAATTAGTTCACGTAAAGACTGAGTACCAATTAGTAACTACCAGTTGTAAGTAGTTACTAGTAAATATATATATATATGTACATAGTAATCTGTTTTCTCAAAATTCAGCCTTCTCAAGGGTCATAAACCACGAATGAGAATATGACAGCATGGTACTAATTTTGAGGCATCAACTTATGGTCGTATGAGAAGATATCTTTGATGTTCACATTGTACCATTATTAATTCAATGGTAGCCATGAATTTTATGATTGACACCACAGGAATAGAGTTCTAGCCAACAGTTGTTGAGAAAGTGATTACCATATACATATGTAATACCCTGCACGTTCCTGAATCATAGTCTTTTACCTATTGAACCAAAACAGGTGGATCACTGGATTCACCTGAGTCTAGTAGCATCGTCACTAATCATTAGTAGGTAATAGGTACCGAGCACTAATGTTTTAGGGATCTCTTACCACTAAGGACTCAAGAGACAATCAAGATTCCTGCGTTTATATTGTATATATGCACCACGCAGCTGCCCATTAATCAATTTTCACCGTCCTGTTCTTGCTTATTACTGCTGATATTGCAAGGTGCTACAGTGAGAGGCAGAACTCAGGAAGATTCACAATTCACAACCATTTTACATTGCCAATTGGGTAGTGGCCCCGTGAAACGTCTGACATCGTGAGTTGAACTTGATACTTGGCTTACAGACAAAGTTATATAGCAGTTTTACACACCAAGGACACATAAACCTCTACTCTTGACTCCGTAGAAACAAGATTTTGAGTTCTCTTATAAGACACCAATTGACAATAGGCGTTACGAAGAAGCAACTAGTCAAGACTAAATTCGCCTATATGTACCCATATATAACAACGTTTCATACTTCTAGATCTAGATGGTTTCAAATTACAATTTATGATTACTCACAAAATCGTGGAGTCGTGCCTGTAAAATACTATCTGGCCAGATCTGGGTAGTATCAAAAAAATTGGAAGCGAATAATAGAGACTGATTTTTATTTGATTTGCATTAGAAAGCACAATAACTATCAGCACTCAGCACTTAGCAGAAACAGGCAGCATTTAGCAGTTATTAGTCAGGGATTTATTTAGTGAATAGGTGAATTAGTGAACCTAAAGCACACTCCGGTTTCCACGCATAAATGACAACTTACACACATGAGATAAGTCATATACTATACTCTCGAGTCACAAGTCACAACTTACAACAGTGAACTGTAAAGGTAACGACTGTTACGTTTTCGCTTATACATATTGTTAGGACCTTCAATACCTTGTTTGTACTAAGTTGTAAGCACAAGCTGAAATCTCCTTTAGTTTCACCAGTGCTCCCCTTCAAAAGTTCCAACTTAGCTGCCAGTAGGCATTAGGCGGTAGGCAAAAGCTAGTTGGGGTTAGGCACTAGGAAAGCAGCCGGTAGCTGTGACGAGGACTGAGACTGACGAGTGACGGGCGACCAGGCGAGAGCCGGGCCAAAGAATTAGCTCCGAAACTTTAGAATTTTAGCGGCGCAGCTTGATGCGGTTATCTGGGAGCTGACGCATAATCATCTATGTCATTATAACTTATTTATACATCACAGCACATGAAGTTACACCAGAAAACCAAATTATGCACGGGCTTAAATATTTAGTAAGTAATGCATAATATTACATGACAGATATGTACAGCATGTACAGTATGTAATACGTAATGTAGTAATGTTGGTGGAATAAAAAATGACATTAGAAGTGAGCCAGTGTTGATATTTGATAATAGATTACTGAGATTAATACATCTTTTATCAAAAGGGCACGTACTTGCTAGTATGTTTGCACTTGCTACTCGATAGTCTCTGGCAGTTAATAATAACGTACTACATAGTACAATATCTTTATTCTAATTTCCAATCGGGAGTAGCTTTCTTGTTGTGTCGAATCAAGTTACGTCACTGCTTACACTTGAATGTGTCTTTTTTTGTAGTTAGAAGATCATACACAGTCTAATGAACCACATAAAGAAGATCACCAGCGACCCGGCTACGCTGTTCCCACTTCCCTGCAACTTGCAAGTGCAATCGAAGGCACAATATAAAAAACTGAGTGGTGTACTAATGAGTTATCCGACTCAGTACTCGCGTTCAGAGCTCGTCAGTAGTAAATGTAATTAAATTACTCAGGTCTATTAGTCAGTGATTCATATATGCTGTAATTTCTAAAGTATGGCCGTTTTCAACCTTGATTTGGATCATCATGATTCATGAATTCATAATTTCATAATGATCTAGTTACTGTTAGTGAATGTGATCAGAATATGAGCAGTTTTTACCGACTCATAAAAGTTATACAGTATTACTTCTCAATTTACATGCGATCTTGGTATTTCCAGGCACAAATGTTTCACTGCATCCTTGGAGCTTGGACCCTAATGATTGGAACTGGAAGTAGCCATAACGAATAGTTGAAATGATTTCTAAGATCTACACAAGCTACAAGGTACGTGAAGATGATTAGTCTTCTCTGTAAGTGAAGACCGAAGAGTGAATCCAGCTTAAACTTCAGTCCTCACTAACTTGGGGCTCAATGTAATTAATGTCTGCCCGGTTACCGATTGTCAACGGTAGTAAACAGTAGGCTTCGCTCCCAAAGTTCCACCAGTAGGAGCTGGTAACCTGGTAGACAGTTCATGAGCCTGCTAATAAGATAAAAGAAACAGGGTACTTGGAGCTTTTTAGGTCCTCGTCCCTAGGATGCACGTATCATTATTATCTATGAGTATTAACAGCTAACGGCACCAAAAGACTTGATGCTACCAAGTACCTACTCCTAGTACCTACGTTTTTTAACTTCTATCATCTGAATAAAACGACAGAATTTGGATATGAAAATGTCGAAAAACTTAGGAACCAGTGGATGGGGCGTAGTTCGATGCTTACTGCGGAGGAAAATCATCGGGATTCAGACTAAAACACAGTATTTACTGTGAGGAATACTGGGGATATGTTAGAGTTTAATCATTTAGGCACCTACAAGGGCATACTTCCTTTTTAACGGTACAGCTCACAACGCCTACAGGGCATATAGGAGTGTGTGTAGTCTTAACTTTAAATTCTCAGAAGTTAGAAGTAACAAGGCCAGGCGCTAGAGCCCCAGAGGTTAAGTAATGTTAGTGAAAGTTTAATATGATTGTGGTAAAACCCGCAAACCCGACAATCAAACAATTTATTTATCAAAAAGATGGGTATCCTACTATCCGTATGAGTGCTTCCCAGTGAAGACTGATGAGATGTTTGCTTATAATCTACCGATGACAAATAAAGTTCTATGATATCACACACAATCTGTGAAAGTCGAGTGGTGGAGGTGGAAGTGTGGTCGGTTTTGATTTGGGAGAGTTCGTGGTATCATACAATACTTCTTAGTTTTTTTCCATCATTAGATACAAGTCAGATTGTAAGTGTTATTTGTTTACTTAACAGCCAGGATACTTGTAGAGAGTAGTTACTACTAACTTGTAGACTTTTTAGTTCCAATTCTTAGTTCCCTACTTCAAAATGATCTGCAAATTTTAAGAGAATTACAGGCGTTTTGGTACACGCTTCCTGTATGAGAAAACGGTTCTGAAGCCACATGCATATTGGACAAAACTTTTCTTTTTTTGCAGGTCCCACTTTGAAGGTGATCGGTTTCAAAAATTGGGTTACGAAAAAAAGTTATAAATCCGTTCGTCAATTTGCGCAAAATACACCATTAAGTTATATTACCCGCCCTTAGTATTTTAGCCCATTATCCAAATATGGTAATGATGGAGAGATATTTCGCAAAATGTCATAAGGTTTTTAGCCTATTTAGGTTAAGATTTTTTAACGTATGTCGTAAAGACAAACATTCGGTCACAGCAATAAACAGTCGACCGCAGCAAGTGAAAAAAGAAATTTTGAACTTTGTGAAATAACATACAAACGAATCGATTTTACAAAGAAAATATATATATACACTGACACTTTTGCAGCATCAATTTGTTGATCCATTTTTATCAAATTTGTTGATCTAATCACAAATTTAATATTCTTACAACTATAAATATTACTGATTATAAAATCTGCAGAGAAAACTTCCGAAGTTAAAAAAAAAAATAAATAAAAAATCTGCATTCTCCTTAACGTCAAAGAATTTCAACGGCCACTAATACAGATCAAAAAGCCAAAAAATTCAAAAAAAAAAACAGCAAATTATTAGTGGGAAGTCTTTAAAGTTCAATCATATCAAATATCAACACGCTAAAGAGAGATGTCAGAGTCACCTTATGTCTACAATGATAAGTCCACGAGGCAACCCTATGCCGACCAGGGCAATGTCGTAGGTGGTTATCCTAATCAAAACATTTATGCACAGATTCCAATGCGTCAGCAGCAACAATCACAACAACCTCCATCACAACAACAACAGCAGCAGCAAGCTCAATCTCAACAACCAAGCCAGACTCCACAGAACACTCAACAATCCCACCATATTCCACAATCTTCAGCGGAGCAGCCATCTAGAACTTATCCATATACTGCAAGCAGTTCTGCTTATCCACAATACGACCCTTCTCAGCAGCCTGCAGCATACCCAAACTATGCTCAACCATACCAACAATACGCCAATGTCCACCAGCATCAGCCTGTTCAGGTACCCCAACAGCAACAGCAATATAGCCCTGCTGCTCCATCTTCTAGTGGAATAGCTTCAACCTCGACTGTTGGTGGATCGACTAGTGCCTCCTCGGTTGCATATGGTCAACCTAATGCCTATACGCCATACCAGATAAATACAGTTGGCTATCCTTCTGGAATAGCGCCATATGGTTATGCTGCATACCCAACTGCAGTGCCTCTCGATCAATCCCAGTATGTTGGAAACGCAAGAGGCCCTGTTCAAGCAGCCCCTATAATAGATTCAAATCAATACCCACAACGCCCAAAATTGACAACAACGTTTTGGGAAGACGAAGGAACTGTATGTTATCAAGTTGAGTCTAGAGGCATTTCTGTATCTAGAAGAGAAGACACAAATTTCATTAACGGTACAAAACTTTTAAATGTTGCTGGGATGACTAGAGGACGTAGAGATGGTATCTTGAAATCTGAAAAAGTTCGTTATGTTGTGAAAATTGGTGCCATGAATTTGAAAGGGGTCTGGATCCCTTTCGAAAGGGCTTTGGAATTGTCAAGAAACGAAGGCATTGTTGATCTCCTTTATCCATTATTCGTCAAAGATATCAAAGAATTATATCAAGGTCCTCAATTCTCTGGTGGCTTAACAGCTGCTGCCAACCAGAACCCAAAGAACATCATTCCTGTTCAAGTCACTAACACCACATACATTCCCCACGTTTACGCTTCTAGAGAAAAGAAGAAGCTACAATCCACACCTTCTTCGCAAGACCACTCTCTTCCTGAACAACAACAATCAGATTCTCAACAAGAGAGCGAAACAGCCACTCAACCACCACCACAGCACCCCAAAACACAGTATGGCTACTCATATCCTTATTCATCAGCCCATGATACTCAAGCTTATCCTTCACAAGAAGCTTCACAATATAGAGGCAACAGTTTTTACTTCCCTCAACCAGCGTCTAAAGAAGGGTCTGACAAAAACTCCTCCGTCAAGAAACAGTGATTATTTTTTTTGATTTCTCTAATGCTTGTCAATTCATGAACGTTCAATTCTTCTTTTGAGTAACATCTGTGTGATCTTGAGGTTAATTTTTTGGTCTTTTTAGGATGTTTTCTTCTGTTTTATTACACTTTTTGGTTCTTCAAACATATTGGTTTTTATTCGTTCATCTCATTTTACTTTTTATACTATTGGTTTTCTGTAATTTCTATGTTCTGTGTTCTATGTTATGATCAAAAGTTGCTTTCATACCCTTGTTTAGTTTGACTTTTATTTGAATGTGCTTTAAATTTACTAATTATATTGAATTTTTTTGTTATTGTAACTTTTATTAACATACTTATAACTAGTTGGTGTACTACTATTTTTCTAAATCAACACCACCGACAGCCCAAATTTCATTTTCATCTTCAATCCTGTCAGAATATAACGTTTCATCATCACCACCAGATGATATTCTTTCTCTTTCAACACCTGCTAATCTGACTCCAACTCTCTTGGTGTAATCTCCAATAGATCTCAATGGGATTGTGGTACCGATAACTGTGTCAATGCTTGATCCTTTAGCACTTGCCTCGTCAAACCATTTAGTGAAAACATTCAATTTCTCATCTTCAACTAGATTGAACAAGGCTATGTATGCCTTTTCAGCAGCTAACTTGATCGGAATAATGACATCTCTTACTGATGCGAACACTGAAGGAACAATGAGATCAAAATGTGGCTTGAAAAAGTTGGGTTTCGTTCTGGCAACTGTACGGATCACGACCAATGAAAATCTTCTAGTATCAAGTGAGTTACTGACAGGTTTCAAGGAATTCAAGGAAAGCTGTCTCAACAAGTCAACAGCTAATGGAAATGGAATTTCAAATGGTTCATCAGTAACTGGCTTGTTCTTAGGAGATGAAGTTTCGCCGTGCAATAAAAGCAGCTTACCAATGGCAATAGTGGCATTGTCGCTGATATATGCAGAGTGAGCATTGGCACCTTCGATCAACGTAGCAATGATTGATGATAACAGACCGGCATCGAAGATTTGATTTGGTGCATCTCTGAGGAAGGCATTCAATGTTAGAATAGCAAATTTAGAGGAATCATCTCCTTGTAAGGATGTATTCAATACTTTAGATTTCAAGATTTGACAACCTTCATCAATGGTCAAAATACGTGATAGAGCACCAACTAATCTGGCATAAGCAACAGCCAATTTATCATCTGCTTCAGAAATTTCTTGTTCTACTAATTCTAATATACTGTTCTTAGATGCTTGACTTAATTTTTCACCTGCTTTAGTAATGACTTCCAGTAACGCTTTCAACATGGCGGTTTTAACTCCTGAAGACTCAGCATTCTTCGCACCAACTGTCAATTCAGAAACTAAGGGGTCAATTCTTGATTGGTATTCGATTAAAGTACCTAGTGCCTTTGCTGCTCTCAAACGTAGAGTTTCATTGCTAGCATCAGATAGCGATTTGACAAATGTTCTCTGCAACTGAGGAATAAAAGGACGAAGGAATTGAGGAATCTTCTCAAAGAGAATATTCAAAGAGAATAAAATAGCAGCTTTGATATCACTAGAGAATCTTTCACCAATAACTCTGATCAATGGACCAGTGATAACGGTAACTAAAGGTTTTAGGTTAGCAGCAGGTGTCTTAGATACAACATCCGCAATAGCAAGAGCGGAGGCTTCTCTTTGATCACTGCTACCATACATCAAACCATGTAAGAAGATCGGCAAGACAGAGCTTGGACCTTTTGGCAATGTGAATGCATGAATATCTTTCCCTTCGGTACCAGTGATCTGAAGAGCCTGCTTAGCTGGTTTGATAAGTCTCTCTAAGGACTCTTTGGATTGTTGTTTCACCAAAGAGGTCAAAGCTAGTATGTCTTTAGCAACAAGATCAGCGTCCTTATCATCTAATGATAGAATACATTGTGTAGCAATATCCTGGGTGTAAATAGAGTAATCCAATCTGGTATCAGCGAAGAATGATGGTAGACGGTCATAAATAACTGCACGTTTTGCCAAATCATCACCTTTAATCAAGGACAAAAGTTGCTGCAACAAAGGATGTAAACCTTCATCATCTTCAACAGATAAAACAATCTTGTCAAATGACTCTTTCAAAGCATTCTCAGTCTCTTCATCCAAATCAGTTCTCACCAACTCGGTCACTAAGGTATTGATTATAGTACTCAAGCGCTTGAATAAAGCAGAACCGGCAACCTCAGCCATAGATCCCAAAGCACCAGCTCTAAATGAATCCATTGGGGAAGCCAGTAATGTAGGAATCAATATTGGGAAAATAACTTCCGATTTTGTGGTCATAATCTCTTGTAAAGCAGAAAGAGCATATTCTGAGTCAGATGACTGTAACATGTTCAATAGATAAGGAATTATCTTATCAATAGCAACTTTACCCACAGATTCTTGAAAGGAATCAAAAGCAGTAGCTGCAGTTTCACGAACAGCAGGTGATGAATCGATAAGAGCTGAGCGAATGATATCAACAAAAATATCCTGGTATGTGTTGATAGTATTCTCAGAAGTTGATTGAAGAAGTTCATGAATAGCAATACAAATACCTTGTTTAGCATCAGGGTCACTTGATTGTAGTGATTCTTGTAATGTTGGCAGTAATTCGGATAAAGCATTGGCACCAACACGACGAACAAGATCACCAAGAGTTTGGGCAGCAATCGTACGTTGGTTTTCATCAGAATTAGCCAAACGACGAATAATGATGTTAGTGAGAGTTGGCAAAATCTCTTTGACTGTACGTGGAGTATTGGAAACCAATGACTTCCAAATGTCAATTGCTGCATTTCTAACAACAACAGCTGTGTCCGAACGGCAAACAAATAACAATGACAAAATTCTATCACGACGATCAGTACCGAGCACTTCTACCAACTGAGATTGAACAGCACCTGTGTGCTCACTTTCATCTTCAACCAATTCGTTTTTACCGGTGATACCAGTAACTTGGAATAACAAATCACCGATAAGTTCAACTGAAGACACACGAATACGATAGTTTGAATCCAGCAAACCACTCTCCAATTCTGGTAATAGTAAATCAATAGCTTTACTAGCGTAATTCTTAACAAGTAATCTACCAGATTTCAATGCTGTACCACGGATAGATTCATCTGTATCGGCTAAACCATTTAGGATAGCAGGAATAATTTGACTAATATATGGCGCAAATTGAGAACCAAACGTGACAGGCAAGAATAGCAGCATTGGTAAGAAACCTTCACGAACAGAGGCACGAGGGTTAGTAGCTCCCTTAAGAATAGCAGGCAATATTTCATCCAATTTACGAATACCAATACCACTGATAACTTCAGCAAGTGCTTGAGCCGAACCAAGACGATCACCAGCTTTAACTTCATCAGATAAAGTGTCAAGCAAACGTGGGATAAGAGTTGGAAAATGTTCTTCACCTAGCTTCTCGACAAGAGCACCAAGTGCTCTAGCTGCAGTAGCTCTGGTATTTGGAACTGGATCAACCATCGCAGTCTCCAATTCGGAGACTAGTTGAGGCAGATACTGTACTAAATCTTTCGTGTCAACCAAAATAGCCATATTACCCACAATTTGACATGCTTTTCTCTTGGTGTTAGCAGATCTGTCATGCATACCCCTGTGAATAACATGAATGATAATAGCTAATGACGGGCCGTCAATGTAGTGAACGAATTGAGTTTTGATTAATGAATCCAATGCTTCTTCCGTATGTTTCGAAGGATCACCGATAGCCTGAATCAAAACAGGTACCAAGCTTTGAATTTCGGGGTTACGAATAACCTCACCGAACCTTTTCAATGATTGATCTGCAGCTTTACGAACTTCTTTATGGGAGTCGTTTAAAACACCAACAATTTCTGGAACGATCACGGATAATGAAGCAGATAGTTGGGCAGGATCTAAGTAGGCCATGGAACCTAGTAACTCTACAGAACCTTTCTTTGATCTCCAAGAAATTTCATCCAAGTTCCCGATGGCCAACGGAACTAACTTCTTCACACCATAACTTGTTGTCGTGGACATGATAACTTTGGCAGCACTTGCAGCCGCATCTCTAACTTCTGGAACAGAATCACCCAAACTCTTCAGTAAGATTGGTAAAATCTCAATAACATAAGGCTCGAAGAATTTACCCAGACACTTAGATAGACATTCAAATGCAGCTGAAACACTTTCACGACGCTTTGGGTCCTTCTTGTCATCTGCTGCATCACTTAAATTTCTGATAATATCGAAATCTGCAATTGCTGAAATACCATAACCTTTAATCAACCCGGCAATACCATAAGCAGCACCTCTTCTGCGTGATAACGTTGGAGCCTCAAATAGTATTTTGAACAGCTGTTCCATGTATGTTGGGACATTCTTTTTGAACAATGGCACCAGTGGAGCGATAACTTCAGCAATGGCAACTTGAACTTTCTCTGATGGTGTCTGAAGGGTAGATAGCAATCTGTTTATCACAGTGATTAAACGGTCATCGGAGGATGACAAGTGTTTAGCCAAATAGCCATAAAGAACAACAATCTTCTCTCTTATTTCTTCTTCAACTTTATCATTGCTCTTATTTGAAGCCAATGATTGTTCAAAAATAGGAATCAATGATTCCACGTTTTCTGCACCGTGCTCAGAAATAATTGCAATAGCAGCTTCTTTGAATTCCTCACTCACAATTGGTTCTTTGTCAGCTAGTGCCTTCTCATCGATAATAAATCTAATAAATCTGGAAACGTATTCTTCTTTGTTAAACAACGGAGATAGGTATTTCAAAGCGATTGCTAAACCACTTCTGATCTCATAATGATCTTTCTGATTTTGAGAAGTCTTCACTACCAAACCAAATTCATCTAAGATTGGTTCTGGAGGACGTGCTTTTTCAACGTACAGGTCAATCAGTTCCTCTAGGATGACAGGGAAATCATCTGAGTGTAGCTTGATAGCATCAGCTAAAGCTTTAGCAACTGATAGACGAAGCCCACCATCAGTATTATCCAAGTAGTTGTACAATGATCTGATGTTCTCACTAGAAACTTCAAATTCGTTTTCTTGCCAGATTGTCAAAGCAATTTCAGCGTTGGATTCATCGTTATCATGACAGGAGATCCAGATTTCATCGGCATACTTTAGTCCAGACAGATCGAATTCTTGATCCAATGCTTCTAAAACAGCATTACGCACAAATGTTTCAGGAGTCAATAAACCAACATATAGATCGCTTAGATCTCTATTATCAAAATCAATTGAAATATTTTGAGCCAGTGTGATTAAGCAGTCCTTGGCCAGTTTAGCTTTTGATGGAAGGGCCAATAATGACAAAAGGACACTGATAATTTGAGAACGTGGGATAGCAGGATTTCTAAACAACTCAGCATGACTACTGATGATTGTGATAGCCAGTAGCAGCTGTTCTTCTTCCTTATCTTCCTCGGCAAACTCTGAGTTTGAGACTGGTTTCTTCGAGTTTCTGATAGCGACAACCTTACCTTGTTCAAGAACTTTTGACAGTAAAGGCAGTAAGTAAACTAGTGTAATTTGGTCAAATGGCTGCTGATCTGATAAAAATTTAACTCTGAATAAAATACGGGAGATCAAATCTAATAATTCTTCTTGCTTAAAGTTTTCATCCAATGAATCAACATTTTCGATTCTTAATGTTGCAACACCTAAAAAGTATCTCAATTGACCCAACTTTGAGGAAACAACTTTTGATAAATCAAGGAAGGCCTCTGTAGCGGCTGACCCTATCAATTTTTGAGTAGTTGAGACAGACAAGATATCTAGCAAACCGTCGACAGCACTAGCAAACCAAATTGAACGGCCATTGTCAATTGAGTCACCGGCTAACGATAGGGTCTCAATAATACCAATCGAGCGTTTTAACGTGTTGCGAACTGAGTTAACACGTTGCCTTATTGATGATTCTTTAGCTAATTGGGAACTCACGATTTCTTGTTCTTCTTTAGTCAATTTTTTTGAAGCTTGATTCTTCGTTGAAAGTTCCTTTCTCAGACTTTCTTCCCATTTACGGGTTTCATAATCTTTGGAATTTTTATCTTCAATCACTTTCTTCTTAGTGTCTAAAACGTTGATGACCAACTCACCTTCGGTACCTTTCCAGATTTCGATATCTTGAGGAGATATCGCTTTCAATGGGGCCAAATCAAAATCTAATTCAATGAATTTTTTCAATGTAGGAGCAATAATAGATGGCGAAATGAATGCAAGAGTAGAGACTGAACTAGTGGCAGCAACGAACAAGCCTGATTCAACGATTTTGGTGTCAGCATTGACCAAAATGTCAGAAATACTTGAGATCATCTGATGATGGTGTTCTTTCACAATGTTAGCTGGGTCCAAGCTGAGGCTCAAAACTAAAGAAATCCAAGAAAACGTCGATGGTAAAGCTTTATGATGAACTGGGACAATTAATTCACTAAGATGCTTTGCGGTTAGTCCGCTATCAAGCCCAGTTGGTGAATTGAAGATAGAATGCAAAGCTGAAGCCAATCGAGAAGGAATCAATTCCAAGTTATGATCGTCTTGATCATTGATAGTTGCCAGGGCGTTGGTAACAGCTTTGATGATGGAATCTCCAATTATGGTTTGGTTACTTTTGTAAGCAAGTTCAAGGGTTTTACCATTCAATTGACGAACCTCAGTAGATGAGTGTTTTGATAAAACAAATGTTATCCAGCTTCTACCTAAGTCTAAACTAGCGTTTTTAACATAGAATGAAGAAGAGGACAGCGCTTGGATAAACCAGAATTTATCTTCTGAGGTAGTAAATTTTGAGTAAATTCTAGAGTTTAGTAAAATGGATGGCTTTTCAGAGTCATCAAAAGCTCTGTCATAGACTGATGACACATCAATAGAACCTTTCACCAAGTTGGCGATGTATACAGTGACATATGGAATCACAATACCCCTGATATCTTTGGTTGGATTAGCAACAACTTCATCAAATCCAGAAACTGCATCTGGGAAAATCTCTAAAAGAATTTTAATTATATTATCATTGATTTCCTGAGCACTCAATGCATTACCAAGAGCAATGAACCATAATCTTCTCAATTGAATTTTTGGGTCTTTGAAACCTTTCTTGACAGTAGATAATGCGTTATCTGCGGTGTTCAGTGAAAGGCTCACAGTATACAATAGATGAATGAAAAACGCCTTCAAGCTGGACGAAAGCGAACTCTCGTTTTGGTCTTTACCAACAAATGGAAGAAGAGCAGTCACAATCTTTGAAGATACAGATTCAAACGTTGTAGGAACTAGTTCAAGAACACTGAAAATCAAGGATTTTTGATCAGGTGCTGAAATTGATTGAATGGCTTTCAAAAGCTCACCAGTTATGACCGATAAGGTTTCCTCAGTAGATGGTGCTTTAATCACAAGAGCAAAATTATCGAAGGCTAGTTGACGCACGGTCTCTTTGGAGCTCTTGATTGAGCTTATAAGCTGAGCCAGCAGTTTCGATGACTTGATAATTTGAGGTAGGTCGATGTGACTATCTATTGCTTGGAAAAATGGCAATGCAAATGACAGAGATAATTCTGAGGATCTCATGATAGCCTTTTCTAGAGCTGGAACAATGTCCTCAGTTAACTTGGCGGTAGAAACATTCTTTTTCAAGAATTGATTAAATCCAGCAGGATACGTGAGCGGGACTTTACTAGATAAAGCAACTTTGGTGTAATAATCAATAGCAACTTTCTGATCAGACTCAGATAGGTCAGCAGATGACAAAGCACCAAAAAGTGTGAGTACAGAATCAACTGATGATTTTGAGGCTGCAGCTTGTCTGATAAATAGTGAAATTTGTGCTTGTGATAAAGCTCTGGAAGCTTTTGAGGTTGATTTCACAATTGAGTTCCGAAGTTTTTGTTTATGAGTATCATCTTCATCAGTGATTTGATAGAGCAGAGCTTCGAATAGATTCAGCTGTGCACCAACTAAATCATCAATCAAATCATCAAATATACTGTTGGAAGAGAATTGATTGATGATGGAGGTGATCCAATTGGATAATAAAGATAGATCACTCAGAGGAACAGATCTAAATTTTGATAACAATTTATTTAATGCCTTGACGAAGTTTTTCAGTGATTCAGGGTTGATGGTGAAAGTCTTCAGCAGTATATTGAGAGAATTAGTAATTGAGTTTTGTGTGAGGGATAATTGTGGGTAATGTTTGAGTAATGTAGCTTGAAGCTGGATCAAAGATTTATCTGAAGGATCAGAAACTGTTTCCAAACAGGTAGTTACCTTTTGGAAAGTTTCCCGACGAACCTTTGCTGTAGAGAAGAAAAGATCTTTCTCTAAAACTGTTGAGAGCTCATCCCATAAAATATTCTGGTCGGTCATCTAAAGATCTAACTGTTAGTCACTTCAGCAGATTGTTACAGTTCAAGAGATCACTCACAATTTAGCGACGAAAGTAGCAGCAATGAAGCAAAAACAAAACACAGATAAGATAGGTTAGAGTCTGGGCCTAATATGACTTAAATTCAACTTGATTGAAGACCGAGAAATCCCTTTAAAGCTTATTAACGAAACTAAGAGAAGTAGTTTTGTTAGCTTGGAAAAATGCCCAAGAAAAAAAAAGAGTTTCGGCACAAGCATTATTTTTCGCGTACCGCCGCTGAGTCGGTTATGCTGATTCGCGACTTCCTCTTTAATATATAAAGACAATCGTCGAACGAAAAATTTCAACTTATTTATGTTTTCTTCTTCATCAACTATTACAGTCGATGAGGATAGGTTATAGGCTTTCAGTCATCCGTTCAAGCTCTGGCTAGGAAGACACTTGTCTTCTATTGGCGGGCGCTGTGGACAGCATCGTGGCCTCACCACCTTAATAGCGATGCTTCTTTACACCATTTACTGAGGCTGTTACGATAATTGATCAGTGTATATGTAATAAAAGAATAGACTCTACCTCTATGACACAGATCAATGTATATACTCAGCCATCACCATCCTCTCCAAGGAATCCACACATCAGACACTTTATCTTCTTTGTCAAGAACATAATAAGCGTTATAGGAATTGGCCGTAATACAAGCATGGTTTGGCAAAATCTTGACCTTGGTTCCAATTGGAATGAATTTAGCATCTGCTGGGTCAATTGGTGCCAGCACACCATGCTCTTGGCTCAATCTATCAACTTTCCAATTACCGTATGTTTTTGATGGCTCGATCAGTCCAAAACCTTTGATATTTGGGGCAGTTTCCCTAGACAATGAAATTACACCAGTGTTCGTTAGATGTTCACCCAGCGTATTGTTTCTTGATGCGTATTTGGATATGATGGTTCCCACCACACCAATGGCGACATTGTTTTGAGTGATACAGCCAGTGGATACTTGTTGCAAATCACAAAAGATGTAGTTACCAGCATGTAGCTCCAATTGACCTTTAAATCTTGAGGCAATCTGAGATATCTTTTCATTTGTCTTGTTGAAGATATGGTGATCTAAAGAATGTAGAGTTGGGGTGGCCCCAACTGAAACTATCAAAGTACTCAAGTCATAGTCGGGCTTCTCTGAGGCCAACAAATCGAACCCTTTACTGACAGTTTCCAATTCCTCTACTAAACTCTCTTCAGCTTCCTCAATAGTTCTTGTTCCATATGAATGTCCAGAATGGACATAGAATCCATACAATTGAACCACGTCAGAAATACATGTGACATCATTGATGAACTCCACAAGATACTGAGTGTCTAGAATACCAGCTCTATGGGTTCCTGCATCCAGTTTGATTATAACGCTGAACTTACCCTCCACATGGTGCTTGCTGTGATACTCCTTAATGATACCAATTTGATCCCGGTCGTCCACCATTACGCTGAAATGGTCAAAGCGTTGTTTTAAAGCAGATATTTGTTCTAATGACTCTTCTGTAACGTTAGGCAAACCATAGATGACGTTTCTGACGAAGGTATCGCCTGTTTGTTCTTGGTAATCAGCGATTGACCAAGCTTCTTTCAACGTGGAAACAACGATTGAATCATGTTTTAAGCCATCATAGTCTGAAAGATCATAGCCCAGCTGTTTTCTCGTGCCTTCAATAGTTTTGTGGGTCTTCACATGGCCTCTGAACCTAGTTCCTAAGGCTTCGATCCTTTTCAACATACTTGTAACATTGGAGTCAACAATTGGCTCCTTCACAAAGAAGGATGGTGTAGGCAATGATGTCCAGGACAGACCCTTGTACCTGTCTAAAAGCGTCTGCCTAATATCGGGAGAAGGATAGGCAATGCTTGGATTGATGAACGTCATGATTTGTGGTGAGTGATGATTTATATATTTGGTAGAAACTCAAATCGGATTAATTCAGAGACCATACATAACTCTGAATTCTGATAATTTTATTAATTGAATCGAAAATGTAAATTAGCCGAGGTTGTTTGAAAAGCTCGACTCTTTTGGAGATCGGATGCCTCGGACCTGGACACTACGATATGTTCAAGCGGTGCCCGAAACAAGAAGAAACAGAACCAGATACCCTGATCCAAGAGCTGTAAGTAGTTTACTACTGGGACGCTCTTTTACTCAATTGTTAACAATGCGAGATTACCGCATTAGAAAACTCCGAAATTATTCAATTACTTCTCTAAATTCTTTCTTTTCACCAGCCAGTCAAAGGAAGAAACAATGGCCAGAGCGCAGTGTCCAAGAGCTATTTTCGTCCGTCATGGGTATGTCTGAAGGTTTCGTTGAACTAGATGCCCCGTTACTAATAATTGAACAAAAGACAGACTGAATGGTCCAAATCAGGCCAATATACATCAATTACTGATCTTGAATTGACCCCTTTTGGTGTGGAACAAATGAGAAGAACTGGTAACCAAATTTTCTCCAGTGGGTTCATTAAGCCTGACCACATCACTTATGTTTTCACTTCACCAAGAAAAAGAGCTATTCAGACGGTTAATTTGATCTTAGAGTCTTTGGACGAAGATGTCAAATCCAAGATCAGAATTGTTGTCGATAATGACTTGAGAGAATGGGAATATGGTGATTACGAAGGATTACTGACCTCTGAGATTGTGACCAAAAGAGCAGCGAAAGGGCTAGATAAAGAAAGACCATGGTTAATTTGGAGAGATGGTTGTGAAAATGGTGAGTCTTCGAAAGAGGTGGGTTTAAGACTGTCAAGAGCTATTGATAGAATTAAGAACATCCACAAGAAAGCCATCGACAGCAATAAACCTAGTGACATTTTGGTCTTTGCACATGGTCACACCTTACGTTATTTCGCTGCTTTATGGTTCAAATTGGGAAATGAAGAAGTAATCGATGAAAATACTCCAAAATATGTAAAATCTTTCGAAGATGACACTGTTGAGGATGTGGAATCAAAAAAATATGGATATTTGGTTGAGAATCCAAACTTGATCTTAGATGCCGGTGGTGTTGGTGTCTTGAGTTACGCTCATCATAACATCGATGAACCTGCTCTATCGTTAGCTGGTGCCTTCGTTGTACCACCTGAGGAACTGGCACGTGACTCATAGAACTACAATATGTATGTATATACATGTTGTTAATGCAATGATTTGTAATATTTCTTTTAATATCTCACCTCATAGGCACCTCCTTGAGATATATACCTAACCCATTTTATCGTAGAATAACCAGATTTCTCCTTAATCCTCAAAAACCTGACAACTAATCCGGAGCTGCTAAACATTAGTAACTCAAAATCCAGATTAATCGGGGGTTTAGACCAAGTGCTTAGATTGTGATTACCAGATTGTGCTGTTTTGATTGTTGCAGTGAGTGAATGTTCGGTTAATCCCCCAAATTTATTGAACTTCCAGAAGATAGCACCATCTTTAGTGGAAAACTTCGCTTTACCACCAGAGCTTGTAAAACCCACATCAATTGTGTTAGCATGTGTAGGTACTTTAACCACAACGTCAGTGGCATTCAACTTTGAATCAAATAAAGACTTTAGGTTTATTCTAATCTCAGTAGAATATGGGCCAATTTGAGATACCATTGGTGTCAGTTTGAATGGTAAATTCAAGTTATCGGAGCTTAAATACTTCATTAGTTCAAACTCTCCATCAGGTGGAACAAATTCAATCACTCTTTCGGTATCAAATTTATCAAGGTTCACACATTGATGAAACTTACAATCCTCCAAGATGACATTGCCTGCAGCAGCTTTCGGGATAGCTTTCTTGTTTTTCACATCATATTGATCTAATGCATCACCAAAGGTGTCATTGTTCACATTCAGTGAATCATTTAGGCCAAAATTGCAAACTGGCATTCCAGATAGTTGCGTTTTCATTTTGATGGTGCCATCCACATACGACCTAATGATTCTTCCATCTTGAGATATAAGAACGTTGAGTTTCTCAAAAACATCCAAAAATATTTCGTTCCTTCTGTATTTGATTCCAGTTTTCCTCCATGATATATCGCTTGATATGTCATCATAATTGGTGGCCTTGTTGGAACCACGATTTTTATAAGCTTTTGAGATTTTATTTTTGTTATCCGTCACCGGTGGAATGATCTGTGTCAAATTATTGAAGTCAAGTGTCTGGGGATTACCGAAGTCAATCACTTCATCCAGTAGGTCATAAATGAGAGTAAAATTTTCCTTGATGACGCCTTCATTCAAGTTTCCATCAAAATATTGTAGTAATAGATTTTCAAAACCAAATAAGAATTCGAATATGACTCCAGCATCGGTATTTGATCTCGTAACAGCAACTATCCATATATCGCCATATTTAACATGAAGGAAAGTGGTTGAACCCAGAGTCAATACTGGTGACCGTATCTATTCAAATGTCAGTAAAAGTCTTGGTAACGGAACAACAAGTAAAGTAACATACGTCTAAGTTCGAAATGACTTGGACTCGGAAAATGTCTGATATGCTTCGCTTGACTCCTTCTTTGAAAAGCCTAGAGAGTAGAACATCTCCTTTCTGGTTGAATATGAAGAGTGCATTGATCATTTGGAGCTCTCGTTTAGTGTGTCAGATTCGTGCCTTCTTTAGTTCTTTTTGTTTGTCTTTTGATCCATTTTTCCCTATTACTGTAGTAAATGAAAAATTCGCGGTTACCACAACAACGATGTTCAACAATGCTCAAGAATTGAAGGCACAAAAAATAGAAATGCTTTGGAAGTCCTCTAAAGGGGATCATAACCTTCATTAGCAAAGAACATTTCTCAAAAGGGTGCACTCAAATGCCAAAACAGTATGAGTGATCATCAACTAACTCGCCACAAGACACACTAAGGCATCATTGAGTTGAAAGAATACTCTAATAAATCACCAACGTACTCTCTTCAAAATTTTAACATCCACATGATAGTCCACGATCAAGAACTATACAGGAATCCATACATCCAATAATCATGACCTCTAGATCTTTCTCCTCAACAAACTTACGATCTAAGATTTCACCACATTCAACTCCCCAGTAACCTGTATGTATGTTAGTTGGTACTATGCAATAGATAAACTTTTAGGTTTCATGAAGGTTGACAACACATGAACTTTTGGTTAACATAAATATTTAAATGGTTACACTCACACTTAATACTTCTATAGAAAATATACTATTACTTAGTTACAACTTACGGCCATGAACTGAAAGGTTATTGGCTACTTGTTGGTGCTTTGTTGGTGGGTTCAGACTTCGACTTGGTAAGTTTCAACTTTCATCCATTGGAGGTTTACTTTTCACAAGTAGCAAGAGGTTCAGGGCTCACTATGTGTGGCGAAATTACATAATTCAAGCTGGAAGCACATACAGGTGCAATTACATTAGATTATATCAGAGGAGAGTGACCTTGTCTATAGTCGTAGCTCATAAGTAATGATTCCTGACTGGAATCCTAAGCGATTGTATGCAGTGGTGTACAGGATTGTGGCAGTGAAATATGTGATAGTGTGTATGTGACCAAAGAAAGGGTGTTGCTATAGCACACATTTCTACTCTTATTCAAGGTACATATCAGAGACTTCCAAAATGAGTCAATGACCCCAGATTTCTGTCTATAGCTAAAAACTCTTTGAATTAAGACCCATTCAGTACCTAGTAAAATGCCGAATGACTAGACTCATATATTGTTAGATCCTACTTGATTACAGTTATTCAGATCCACTGCCAACTTTTCAGCTCTGTTGATAATTATTATTAGTGAATTCGGCCCCAGCATTGTCTAATATACTTTTATGTTCCTGTCAACCTGCATAAAAAATTATTGTTGTAAATATCAACGCTATAAAGCTCGGCAATCGGGATCATAACTGGATCAGGAAACCATTAGGCTATTCCTATGTAGGAGAGATGATGACCTATTAACGCCTAACATAAACTGATGTTATCGTGCGGCATGTATGAAATTGTATTGGAATGGGTTTAGGCCACAACTAATCAGAGAATCACTGGCATGGTCTTCATGGGGTCTAGTATAAAAGCTGTCTTAGTTCAAAACCCGTAAGCAACACAGACAGATTAGAAGGTGTGTACATTTTCTGGTAATCAACACTCACACCAGGCACTGGTAAAGCTATTATGTTCTTGGACCATACACTAATTCTGTCATATATAGCACGATGATCGACCTCTATATAGAGATATGGAGGCACAGACGAAAATAATTGTTTAGTAACGATACAGTTACTCAATAGTTACTGTATGTATAATATGATCCCCACTAATGTTGATCGTAATTTAACCTTAATGAGATCTTACATACTAGTTGAAGCCTGAAGTTGCATGGTAGCATGGACATTGGAATCAAAAATATTATTGTAATTGACTTTTCGACTGCAGTGATATTGAAATTTTATGCAGCCAAACGTACCCTGTATATTAACAAACAAAGCAGCAGCAAGCAAGCAAGCAGCTTTCATACAACAGAAAACATTAATATTACTTGAAGGAGATTATGGGAGCACACACAATCAGAGTCTTGTACGCTCGAGTTCAACAATGGAAGATAGTACAACCACAGCGAGCATAGTTACTCACCAGCTGTATTAAACATAATAGTTAGAGCAACGAAAGGAGACTGACAAAGATATTTCTAGACATCAAACTATTACTGTCTTGTCCTTGTACAAAAAAAAAAGAATTATCTTTTGTGATGATTATGAATGATGATTGAAGACCTTGATTCTGGTGAGTCTGGACCTGGAGTCTGAAGCATCTTCGCTTAAAGATGGGAATATGTTTTGTCCTATGTGCCACAAGCCCACCGTCGTTCCAAATTATGCGCATTGAGGTCAGATAATGCAGGACCATCAGACAAAATAAGTTAACGTGTGCAGGTGGGGGTGCAGTTGCACAGTTCACCACTGCACAGTGCATACACAAATCAAAATAATCAAGTAATCTACTACATATTTTTAGTTTCAGCCTCCTGCTGGCTGGGCAAGACTGTTATGGGATTGAGAGTAAAGCCTTCATTGAGCGGCCATACTTTTAATGGGGCCTCAATATTAATGGGGTTTGAAACTTAGTCGTCTCTCCCGCGAAATTACAATGCATAAGCTGTCAAAGTTGTGAACTTTAATCTCTAAGATTATCAATTTAAGTAGAGTTGATCTATTCAAGTGAAGTTAATAAGGATAGTGTACAGGATCACCCAATTTATTGGACAAGCGCACATGTCAATGGCACATTAAACGCAACTACCCAAATTAAGACCGTCACTGTGTAACTTACAAAGCTTCTTTGATGCCAGCTTTTTTACATTCAACACCCTAATGGTGTGACAACATCCTGCGCTAGATTCAAGAAAAAGTACCACCAATTGCCAAAATCCCTTGACCAAATGGGCACCAGTAGATTAGGATTTTCGAACTCGTCATTTCTATGTCATTTGTATTGCAATACCTCAATTATCAAGTTAGCCGCCGTGAAAAATTCTCAGTTTCTACCTATATTTGGGAAAAATAGAGTAGATCACTTGAAACACCTGTAATAAAGACAATGTTTGGAGTAAGTCACAATCTCATATATCAGCCAAGAAGAATCTCGCAAGCAGCAGAGAACGAAACAAAGTTTAGAAGTTTTTGGAGTATTCAACTTTCAGAAAACTATATAAACTGCAAGCCTTGCACGCTTCTTCAAGCCAATTGATCTTACACATTTACTGCAACATCAATAACTTTGGTCACTATCAACAGCAAAGTTACTTGGAACCATCTTGTACTAAATTATACAGCACCTGTTATAGCGTCCTCATTCTCACTAAAATCTTGCATTGAATAGCTTCAAACCATCAAAACTAACTAGCCGCCCAGCTTCAGATACTATTACACCACTGTGTTGACCTGAATTATTATTGAAGTTCAATATCCCCAACTTGCAATATCAAAGGCTTCATTTGAAATAACAATAGAACATAAATTCTAGTACAAGAGAAATCAACTTGAGATGTCATCAAAAGAACAACTTATTACAGTTGTCGAAGAAGACAATATTGATGCAATTCATGAATTAGAAACGCTTCCACTGAAACGTAATTATCAGAAGCTTTCTCAGTCATTGGGAGAACGTCAATTTCCCGGCTCTGAGTCTGAGTTTGAAGAGGATTCTGAATCTGATAACGATAATAATTTAGAGCTACCAGATGATAACATTGATCCTAATGATACGTTAGAAGTGGCCAAGAAAGATGCGCCAAACGAAAGTGAAGGAACATTCAGAGGTCGCCCATCCTCATGTGTTTTTGTGGCAAGGTATGTAAAAAATGAAGACTATAATATTTTCACTTGACGATTACTGATATATCTTTATTAAGCTTGGCTTCCAATTTGACAGATGATGAGTTATCAGTTTCGGTAACAAAACATTTCCAGCAAGTATGTAACAAATCTAAGCAATCAAATTTTATCATATAACTAACAAAAGTCATTCAGTGGGGTGAATTAGCGCTTGTTAAAGTTTTGCGTGATACTGCAAACAGACCATATGCATTTGTCCAATATACCAACGATGAAGATGCTAGACAAGCCTTGAAAGAAGGCCAACATTCGGTTCTTGACGGTCGCACAATTCGTTGCGAACCAGCTAAAGTCAATCGCACCTTATATGTCGCCACAGCAGATGGACAAGATGCACGTGTCCAGGTTATTAAAGAAGTATTAGAAACATTTGGGGAGGTCGAACAATTTGTTGGCAACAATGATTCCATTTACAGAAAATCTAATTGGAATAAAGCTTGGTTCTGTAAATTTGCATACAGAGATGATGCTATTAGAGCTTATGCTAACTTGAGATTGAGCCCTGATTGGATAGTTGAATGGGCACAAAATATTGAAGGTCCATCTGATCCATTTGATAAGACTGAACCTGAAGTTGTCATTGACAAGTATTCGGTGTTCATTGGTCAACTAGATGGTAGAGTCACTAAAGAGAAGCTAAAGGAGAGGTTCCGCAGGCATGGAGTGATTGCCGACATTGTTTTGGTGTTGAGACCTGGTAATAACTTTGCCTTCATTAAGTACATGACTGAAAAGGCAGCAGCAGCAGCTGTTGAAAGAGAAAATCACGCTGTGTTTATGGAGAAAACCATGCATGTGCAATACCGTGAGCTTCATCATAAGAAAGCCAAACATTCTAGTTCAGCATCTCCACGCTTGAGTTTAGCACCACCACCTGTAAACTTGCCATATAGAAGGGCTAGTACTGGCTCTGGCCCTGGGTACCAGAAAGTTGGTGAATTCAGACCATACGGACACTCGCCAAATGTTTATCCATCTGGAATCAACGCACAGAAAGGAAGTCGTTCCAATAAGTATGTACTTGGCCCTCGTGCTGTTTCATTTGGTGGTAATGAAAGATTCCCACTAAGAGTTCAATCTATTTATGGCAGTGATGCTGAATATGATATGATTGATTTATCTGCAGTCAATGAACAGGATGATCATGAGCAAAAACATACACCACTATCTTCTCCAAGTAACAATACAGCAAGCTCAGCACGAGTTGATGGTAAATCTGCTTATTCATCATCCACTATATCGGGAATAGACAATGGTTTTAACGATGATTCAACCAATCCTACCACTTCTGGCTATGGAACATCAAAATTCTTGCGTCCTAGAAGCTTGAATCATTTGGTATCACATTCTGGCACCCCACTCTCACAACGCCCT
The DNA here is from genome assembly GCA_030571115.1 of Wickerhamomyces sp. yHMH617. Lineage (NCBI taxonomy): Eukaryota > Fungi > Ascomycota > Saccharomycetes > Phaffomycetales > Wickerhamomycetaceae > Wickerhamomyces > Wickerhamomyces sp. yHMH617. The sequence goes on along the minus strand of JAJLXD010000077.1, from coordinate 15,740 downwards.
CCTTCTTCATACTGCTTTTATGGACCAGCACCGGTTCCAAAAGACAACTATGTCTATGACCAGTCACCATACCTGCCATATGCATACTATCCGTATTACTTTCCAGATCAAGCACTGGTTGACATTCCACAACCTGCAGTGAGCTCAGCTGGTCACATTTCTCCAGCACCATATTTTATGTATTACAGCGCTTCACAGAACTTTGATGGAAAAGAAGATTCATTGGAGGAGCAAAAATATGCTGAACCTATTCATGAAGAGTTGAATTATTAGTGGTTATTGAGATTAATTTATCTATTTCCTCAAATAAATTGCTTGCTTGCGATTGAGGAAATCATTCGTTCTTTCATTTTTATTTCATTTGGTTTTTGTTCCCTTTGCAGATCAAAGCTTGTTGCTCAATAGCAAGGATCAGTTGATTATTGATTTTTATAATAAATAATGCCTTTGGTTGAGTTGATTATGTGATGTGTTTGATTTTTCTTTGATGTTTTTGATTAATCTTTTTGCAAGTTGTTTATTCGTTCATTCTTCATAATTTATTGGATGTTTATACTATGCCATTCATTTCACGACGTCCCGAGACGTACTTGAATTTCGATCTGCAATTCATTTTGATAATTTTTTTATTTTTTATTTGAATATGTAGACAGATGAGTTCATACATTATTTTTGTAAAGAGACGTATTAACTTATCAACTAGACACCTACAACCAATGTGATAAAACTGAACTTTAGGAATGAGCAACAATCAGTGTCATGAGCACGTACAGTGAACTCTGAGCACAAATGAGATTAAAACAGTACAATTCTCGATGTTATCAAAGTACAGATAGCGTGTAACATTTAATTAAATATGTAGTTTCGCGATTTTGATGGGCCGCGAATTGCTCAAAATAAAGGCAAAATGCCCTCAATGTGAAAGACTTAAGAAGCCACCAGAAGGTTTGAGAACGCAACTATTTATTCATCATGTCATCCAAAGTATGCCATATAAACTCCAGGAAAGATGCTCTTTTGATAAGCAATTCGTCTAAATCTGGACAACCCTCAAATAGTTTTGATGCAAATCAAAATCATCCGCAAGAACATCGTCATACTTCATCTGATTTGCATCCTCTGGATACACTCGAAGCTGATATACAAAACATTCTTAGCCAACCATTATCTGATAGAGCAGATTTTTTTTATGATGATTACCTTAGTGGTCAATCAGCAGCGATTCTAGAATCAACAAAACCATGGACTAAGGATCCAAATTATTTTCAAAATGTTCATATTTCATCTCTTGCTCTGCTCAAGATGACAATTCATGCACGTTCTGGAGGATCAATCGAGATCATGGGTATGCTTACGGGTAAAATTGTGAAGAATGGGATTGTTGTGATGGATGTGTATCCCTTACCTGTGGAAGGAACTGAAACCAGAGTCAATGCACAATCTGAAGGATATGAATTTATGGTGCAATATTTGGAGAGCTTAAAGAAAACAGGGCGCTATGAGAATATAGTTGGCTGGTACCATTCACATCCTGGATATGGATGTTGGCTATCAGGAATTGACGTTAGTACTCAATCATTGAATCAAACTTTCCAAGACCCATATCTTGCTATTGTTGTTGATCCAGAGAGAACTATAAGCCAAGGAAAAGTTGAGATAGGGGCGTTTAGAACTTATTCTGATGACTACGTCAAAACCAATAATAACTTAACGAATACTACTGTTTTAGGAAGTGCAAGTTTAGGATTATCTCCAGTTGTCAAAAATAAAGGTATTGTGAAAAAAGATAGCAAGAAAGTGGATCAAAATATTCCTGAAGAGAAAGTGAAGGATTTTGGATTGCACTCTTCCAAATATTACTCATTATCTATTGAAATTTTCAGGAGTCGAATTGACCATTTGATTTTACAAAATTTGTGGAATAAATATTGGGCAAGTAATATATTGGGAGGAGACCAAAACAAGGGAGATGATGAAGATGTTGGAGATATAAAAAAACATGAGCAGATCGTGAAAAAGTTAGATACGCTGAATGCTAGATTGAGTGCTTTGAAGAAAACTGAACTTACTAAACAAGATACAGCACAGCGTCCAAGAAGACCCAGATTCACGAACTTGCCATTTCAGTCACAAGCAACCCAGCTGTCACCTTTCACCAGAGCACATGTCTTGAGTAAGTTGAAAGGAAAAGCAGCTTCTGATTCTGATGGATCCGATTCTGAAATGAATGATGCTGATAGTGATACGGATTCTCGTCAAGATGAAGAAGAAGAAGAAAGAAGAAAAATCTTGCCATTCAGTAGAGACAATGCTTTCAAGGATGCGCTTAGTATCCGCAGGAGAATAAAGTATAACTCACTGGATACAGCACGAGATTTAGCATCTCTGAGATTTGACATTCAGAAAGATATGAATGCTAATGATGATGATAATAAAGCATCCACTAATAGATTCTCTAAAAACAATGCTAATAATTCAAATGACACAGAGGCAGCAGATGCAGGCAGAGACTTGATGAGCTTGAAGATTCAACAAATATTGTTCCTTAATGAGTAAAATGCATGAATCAAAATATTTGATTTATTTGAACTTGAGGGTTTTGGCATGATCTGTCACCAATGGTAGTTATGGTGATGCTGGGATCTGATGGATTAATTGATACGGATGAAACTGAACTATCTGATAATTTTAACGGATCTGGATCAGTTGATGGCAAACCCAGCTCAGAATCCTTGTACCAGTTTAAAGTTCCATTCGAGGATCCAATGAGTAATCCTTGAGAGCAGGGCAAAACATCCCCATAAATCCTTTGGTTATCTGATTTGAAGTTTTTCAATTCTCCAATTTTCTGTAGATTCATTCTTAGATCCAGAATATCGATTGAATCTGAATTTCTTTTGACCACATACAAATATTTCCCATTGTCTGATTCAATCAATTGAGTAATCCCATTGCCCTGATCAACTTTTGTAGAGCATATGGTATTCATCTCTGAGGAATACAATTTGATTTTATTGCTGAAGCTTGCACTATAAAAAGCACCATGGGTTGTAAATTCACTTTTTGAGGGCAGTAAGTAGCTCGTGATACCTAACTTCGTTGCAGTACTCTTCAAAGCATTACTGTGATTGATATCAAACAAGAGCATGTAGTTATTCGATGCAGCAATAAAATGTGACTTATTGATGAATTTGAGAGTAGAAATTTTGGGGAATTTCTCTGTCAAATTGTTTTGTGTTTCATAACTCTTCAGAAGTTGAAATTCTCCGTTTTCATTGGGTATTAGGTTAGTGAGTTTCAAAGGGACTTCAATATAAGTTGATAAATATATGCAAAACTCTCCATATATCGATGAGTCTGGATGCATTTCGAATGCAGAGGGAGGAAAGTTCTCAAAGGTTCGTATGAATGGTACCAGCTGTTCATAATCGTCTGTCAATAGAGACTGGGATGTGATGTATATTCTTATCCCCTTATCTTCAGATAATGTGTAGAACGTGCTGGAATCTTTAAACCAACCAGTTTTAGAACACAGATTAGGGTAATCTCTGTATCTCCCATGGTTTAATGGTTGCGAAAGAGCTGGATAAGTATGTGATGAGCTTTGAGCAGTTACCCATTTATCATGCAAGCCATTTTCCCTGGGAATAGTGTCCTGAATCGCCCCAAAAAACGTTCCCTTGGTCGATGCTCTCTCAACAAGACGCATTCGTATTGATAAAACACAACAAGTCAACACAGAAACATCAATAAATGATATTAAAAACTCATCTCATCTCAAATATATTAGATAACTTCCCGATTAGGAAAAAAGTGGTAGGCACAGCAACACAAGGCAAA
>JAJLXD010000076.1:32010-53648 GCA_030571115.1 Wickerhamomyces sp. yHMH617 | reverse complement strand
GCTGGAAGACATTTTGTCTGGTATCAAGAATGGAAGGGCCTCAACTGGAACAATTAAAGCTCTGGAGAAAACTGATTCGTACAGTCATATTGAAAGAAAGCACTTTTATAATATTCTAACCACAAATGGAGTTGAATCATTCAACGGCCGGATAAAGGCGATACGTGGAATGAATCTAGTGGCTCTAATATCAGAGCTCATGGAGTATCAGTTCAACAACTATTCTAAAACATTTCACAAAACAGTGCAATATCGCGATGAGCCAATATCTTCTAGCCTAATAGAGTTCAGTGCTAAAGTTGAGTCATCGTCTTTATTTGATGTGGAGCTGGTGCAGTCAACAGATGCTGTAATGACTCACAAAAACTACAAGGTTTCTTTAAAAGAAGGTGAAAGCAAAAAGAAAATAGGTGAAATATTCACGAAGTATACCAAACTTTTGAAAAAGAACCTGAGAAACTATAGCTCTTTGAGAGAGATTTACTACAGTTCTTTATCAGACGCTACTGCTAAACTAAAAGTATCAACCTTTGAGAGTTACAATCTACCAAATGGAAAGACGGTTCCGAAGGTTCTGAGCTGTGACATATGTAACTTCGAGAGCTCACTCTGCATACATGGGATGTCATTTGTATTGGGCAATCTCGGCAAAGATTGGGAAGCAAACTGTCCAAAACATCTATCTGAAACTGATTGTTTTGACTTCTACTCTCAGCTAGTTTATGTTATCAAAGAGAAAGAGCTTGTTCATATTATCTTTCAATTAAAATATTTTATATACGAACCAAAACACTTTAGGTTCAATAGTCTCAAAGAGTACAAATTCCCCAGTGGTCTGAGCTTAAGGAAACAATGTGAAAAGATCGGGAAAAGCATACCAAAATTCCATCAAAGAATTGCCACTCATGCAATTGAATTACAGGTTGATGAGGGTGAAGTTACACGGCATCGTTCAGGGATAGAAAGGGCATCAAAGAGGGTACGTAGAACATGATAAAACAGACAACAATCATTTGTGATATTTAAAAGTATATAATGAATTATTATAGCAGTCTTCACACCAAATCAAATGCAATAATGATCATTGATATCACTACTGTAGTTTAGAAGTAAATTGTGTATATCCTAATTAAGTAAATTGATATTTTTATAATTATAAATATGATTGCAGTTTTTCATATTTGACAAAGCTCAACTAACATCATTTCAACTTTTTAAAAGATCAAATGGCACTAACTTCTAAATTTAAAATTTTAATTCTTTCAGTATCATGAGCTTTACTGCAACTGCCAGTAGTACCCCTGTAGCATGATCTAATGTTCCTCAGATCTGCTAAGTTTCTCATATTTCAACCTATATAAGCTGAATTTTCATTGGTATATGATATGATGTTTATATGGTTTTCGGTATTATGAGTTTTTTCGGAGATTAGATTTGATAAAGAAATTGATTGTTGCATCGTTTAAAGCTGAAAGGTGTGAAGCAATGTGAAGCAATTAAAATACCACCAAACAACCCATTTTATTTGGTAAAATTGTCAACTTTATCTCAGAGATAACGAAATTGTGCTTGGATTACAAGTATTTATGGATAAATTCCGATTTGGTTGATCGAAATACTGATCATTGAAATTGATCATTGGATGTGTCCTAGTTCATCGGTATGCCATTACAAGGTGAGTGTTAAGTGAGGTGGAGTTGGAGCGTCATAAATCTATTACGAAACACATATTTCTCTGATACGTCTTTTTTATACTAGTCGCTGTCTCCTGTAGTTAGGCGAAGAGTCTAAGGAGGTTTAAATCCACATAGCTGATATATTTAACAATAGTCTACAGTCAAGAACCCTTTTGACTCTACAAAAGTCATAAGGTCAAGTATCCAACTGCGATATTTGTATACCATGAAATTGAAACAAAATAATGGATGTTTCGAGATAAAATTGCAAGTGTTGTAAGTGTACACTGAGATTCTCTTTAGATTCCATGGGTTTACCTTCGATGCCATTGGACTCATCAGTTCTTAGACCTATTTCCAGAAATTCCTTCTCACCATTTCGTCATAACACAAATGAATAGAGCTTACTAGCATAATATTAGTCATCACACAAACTTTATCCGTATATGTGCAGTTACTGGTATTGGGATGCCTTCTATAATCTGGTTCGTATCATTGAGGTTTGAGACTCGGAGCACATCTTCAAAACGCATTCTTACAGGTTCTCTTATTAGAATCCATTTTGCTCCAATACAATAGTTCATTGAGCTCATTATTTCATCAATAGCTTGCCGCTAATGTGGATGATAGTTGTCTGGTGATTATTCAACGCAAAAAATAAATCAATTTCATTTAATGGAGCATACTCAACGACTTGTGAACTTCCAGAATCTTTGTAGCCCTCCTATCACTCTGGCACACTTTTCTCAAATCAATGTTATCAGCCTGTAATGACTCCTTTTAACGCAATACGCTCAATGGGTGCTACAGCACTATCAGTTTGAAGTAAGCTCACATTTGACTCAATCAGTTGAAGTATAAAGAGCTCATCAGAGCATTCAAAGCTATTCCGACCTACTTCATTATCTTCGATAGATAAACTGGAATCCTGCTCCTTTCGTGCGTGCAATTCATGAATTTCAATGAGCGATTTTTGAACTAGCATAGTGGTGACTTGTCAAATAAACCTTTTCTCCAACCCAATGGCTTTGAAACACATATTGTTATAAAATTGCCATATACCAGCTCATACAATAATCGCATCCAAAAAGCGAGCCTCTACTTTTGTAGCACCACTTTCCAAGACAATTTAAGTGTGAATATAATGAAAGAGAAAAAGTGCATAATCATGATGTGCTGAATAGCAGCACGCATAATTAAGGTTAGATAAGGAGTTTGAATAGGTTTTAAAACCGCAATACAGAGAAAGGCATAGTGGTCTCGGAATTCACACTTGACTTAGCCTTTTAACGCCAAATGATTTTCATCAGAAGCTCATTAGGACACTGATTCAAGCGACTGGGTCAGTTCAGTTCATTTGCCATTGTTCACAGTTCACCGTTTTAAACCAAGCTCAACTCAAAATCAATTTATCAATGGGATTCACAATAACATGTTGATACAAGAGTTATCTATTCAAATTCTTTCTTCACTGTGTAGTTTTGATCATTGTATAAATTAATTAATGGATAGAAATTTGTTTTCATTGATCTCAATTTTTTTCATGAAAAATTCAAAAATCTTAAAGGGAAATCCCTTTGAAATTTATTCAATTTTGACAATTTTTCAAAGATACAAAATACTCAATAAAATGCATAGAAAAAGGGTTCAAATTGTAATGATTAGCTTGTTTAAGTTGAATTGATCTTTCATATCTGATAATTTTAGTTATTTTTTGAGTTATTGTTTTGGATCATATTTTTGTTCTCTATTGTTTGGAGATTGAGATTTAAAATATGCTTAGATCTTTTTTGTAGTTAGCAGTTATTATCAATAATCTGGTAGAGATATATTAAACCGTAACAAACATCATCATTCTAACTTGAAGAAGCTCAGGTCGCTTTTTCTATGTGATAAAGTGTTAGCGAGAGGACATATTGTGGTAGCCGATAGCCTCCAATGATAGTTTCTACTTCACTGTTTGGAATTCCACACGAAACAATTGGGGAACCATTGGGAACCAATAAGAAAGAAACACCTTCAAAAACTCGAAATATCATTGGATTTCCTTATAATTTTATAAAAACATGTCGTTCAGTCTTGAAGGTGAGTATCAGGACTTTAACTTATCAATAGATCTTTGGTGTTTGATTTTTGATTTTGCTACCGTTCATTTATACTCTGAAAGGCAAGAGAAGCTGAAAATCGTTTTAAAAGCATCTTTGTTTTCTTGAAACCAAGATGGTATATTCAATCCAAAACGCTTGAAAGAGATTCAAAAGTGCCCTCAAAATCACTTTGCAGCACATGATATATCAAAAATTTCTCCCATGGACATGGACACTCCATGGGCTCTTGCACTTTTTGATGCAAACACCTAAAGGTAGCATTTAGATGTCTCTTTTAGTTTAAAATTTTAAAATAAAGCTAGACTTGCTAAATTCCCCAATCATACTAGTCGTAACTAATATCTTTTTGGTTTATATCAGTTAGAGCTTGAAGACATCCACTAGAAAGCACTCTTATAGCTTCACTGGGAGCGTTGAAACTTAACAACAGTAGCCAATGCATGGAAATTTAGAAGCAGAATCAGGGATTCAGGTACTTTATGTAGTTAGAGCTCGTTATATAAGGACATACTATTCTTGTAATCTCAAAGGCCTGGTGAATAAACTCTTGAAATAGTAGTCTCACCAGCTCACCTTCACACTACTTAAGCTCACCTTTTTTTTAGATATTATATTGAAATGCTCCCATTCATCTACTTTAGTGCTCGCTTGCAATCCATAGTCAGAATAGGGCTTATTTAGGTAGTACTTAGACTGTTAGACACCATATTATACCATAGTATAGCTAATAACTATCTACTTCATATAATGCCATGGACATCTTGCAGATAGGACTCACACCCGCAGAAAAGCAGAAAAACTACAGAACACTGCATAATTCGGGAAAACAATAATCGATTATATTTCACAAAAAATCACGTGATGTCCAAAGCTATTGGCAAATTGCTTCTTTCTCAAGATTAAAAAAATGATGAATTATAGAGAAAATAAAAAATTGTACGATGTAGAAAACTATCTCTTTTGGAGTTTAGCTTATATGTGTCAATCACTCAGGTTGTAAACAAGCTTTCAGATCCAGTGCCCATTTCTCTGTGTCAGAGGTTAGAACGCAGAGACTCAGGTGTTGCCGGGTTGTAGGTGTAAGCAGTAGTAAGGACTTAGGACTAACAAGATCGATAACTCCGTTCAGCAAAATGTCACTTGTTGCATTTTATTGCTAATGACTTACGCACATGCTGTTGATGCTGTTTAAAAAACACCCCAAAAACTGTTCCGGAGACAAAACTAAATGAAGAGAGTTGCACTTGCACCTGGCAAACAGCCGCATGGAAGTTTGTTTATATATTAGACCTTGGAACTCTTTCATCAAAACCCCAAAATTAAGTTCCATTTAATTAACCACGATGAAGTATCCAGTCGCTCGTTTTGTTTTGTTTTTTGGTGCCTTCATGCAGTCGATTCTTTCTGCCGCAATCGCTGATGCAGGTGCTCTTCCATGGGCCAATGCCAACCCTCAAGCTGCTGCTGCTGCTCAAGCTTTTGCTGATGCCTACGCTGAGGCTGTTGCTATTGGGCATCCAGATCCAGAAGCATATGCCTATGCCGCTTCTGAAGATGATTGTGCTACGATTTCTTGTCATGCCTCCTGTGGTTTACTCATAATTTACGGCCAGCAGTGCTCTGATTATCCTGATACTTATCATGGACCTTACAATACTACCTGTCTGTGTTCTGCTGACTCCAAGTTCATGGGTGTTTATGCTGCATGTATGAATTGCGGCTGGACTTTATGGAAATACTATGGTGGTTATGTGTCTTCTGCTTTGCAAGCATGTTCTACGTTATCCACTGAACCAACTGGTACTTTGAGATGCTCAACTACTTTGACTGACAGTTATTCAATAGACACTGATATTCAAGGATGTTCTTATTTAGGTAATTGTCCAACTTCAACCGTCACATCTTCGTCCAGCTCGTCCAGCTCGTCCAGTTCAAGCTCTTCCAGTAGCACAACATCTACTGCCTCCTCATCCAGCTCCAGCACATCAAACACGTTATCTTCTAGCTCAACCTCGATCTCTTCACTATCCCAATCATACAGTGCAACAACACACACTGTTACTACAGACTTGTCGTTCACCTACTCTTATGATCCAAGCAGCTCAACATCCAACTGTTTCACAACTACGTATACATTCCCCGTTGCAACTAATAACCCTGTTGAAATCAAATTCACCAGCTGGGACGATAAGCAGCCTAATGGTGAATACATCACTTACTTTTTCATGAACTTCACGTCAGATCAGACTGAAGTCACCGATATTAAGGTTTACACCAACACCACTTCTCCTAATGGCCAGATAATCCCTGACAGTCAACTTTGGGTTAATTTGGAACAAGGTATTCTCGGTTACTTTACCAGTCCAAGTAACAATGTCGCTGCTAAGAATCTTGGAATAGTTGTTACCCATGATGGAACTGATTACCTGTATGTCTATAGCTGCAATACTTCCAGATTAGTTTTAAAATTCTTAGAGATAAACAAAGAAGATTATGACACTTGCTTTGCTACAAGCTATTGGGGCTACTATGATAAACTCTATTGCAATGAGCCTAATAATGCCAGCTACACTACACTTTTGGAATTCCGTCCGAAGGATTTAACTGGTTCATCATCATTAGATTTTTCGTCATCTGCCATTTCGTCTTCAAGTGAGCAGTCTTCGGTATCTACTATATCATCTGATGATGGAAGTCTATCCAGCTCAGAATTGATTGTTTCATCTGCTGCTTTATCTGCTGATTCATCTGTTGATTCATCTGCTGCTTCATCTTCTGCTTCATCATCTTCTGTGGATGTTAGCTCAACTTTATCAGATGTGCCAAGCTCCTCTTCTATTGCCTTGCCAAGCTCTTCAGTGTTGTCCAGTGCCTCCATTTCCGCTAGTGCTTCAAGTGATAGTAACTCTGGATCTTCTGAAATTAGTTCAAGTTTGGACAGCACCACGGAGCTCTCCAGTTCGTTGTCTTCGGTGGTATCGACTAGCTCACTTACTTCTGAGTCTTTCCCTATTTCATCATTAGATATTTCTTCAACCTCTGAATCTGACTCTTCATCTATCTCAAGCGTTTCCTCTGATAATGCTAGCTCTGCATCTTCTGAGATATCCTCTAGTGTCTCTGTGGAATCTTCATCGATCTCAACCTCAAACTCGCCAAGCTCTTCATCTGCCTCTATTGAGCCATCATTTACAGGTGAATTAGTGGATGGAGTTTTGGAATGGAAATTGAACATTCCAGGAGCCATTGGTGCATGGGCAAGTGTTTCGTTGAAGGTTTCAAACAATGCCTCGGTGGGATCATTCGTGTACCAGAACCCTACTGTATCAATTGATGACGAGCCTACTACAGATGGCGTTACAACTACACCTGGATCTTCAGGATTTGATTTGTCTTTTGATTTTACTGTTGATAGCGACCAGAATGTTGTTGTTGAATTTAGTGGTGACATTGTTTCTGGATCTTCATTCACGTCTCATGCATCATTGGTTATTTCGCTACCTGATGGAAAGAGGGTTGTTAAAAGGGCAGACTTAACTTTTGAGTTGGATAGCACTATTACTTTGAACGCTTCATCGTCAGAGTCGATTCTTGTTGGTACCAGCTCATCATCGCTATCACTCGCCCCTACCTCCACTGAATCAGGATCTCCAAATGAAAGTTTGACCTCTACATCAGAAGTCAACGCTCCTTCAACTACTGTTATTACAGTCACATCTTGTTCAAGTAATGTCTGTTCTGAGGCAGCCATCACTACTGGTGTCACGGTTGTGACTGAGACCAGATCAGGGTCCGTTACCTCTTATACTACCTACTGTCCAATAACTTCCGACGTCACAGCTCTAGAGGGTTCCACAACGGCTCTAGTTAATCCCGCAACCACATCTGTTGGACAGTACAGCCAAAAAACTACTGTTATCACCATTACCTCTTGCTCTGCTAACAAATGCTCAGAGTCCGTGGTAACATCTGGAATTTTGACGTCTGTTCAAACCATTAACGGAAAGACTACTACTGTTACCTCTTATGAAACTTTGAGCGTTCCTGCTTCCTCCGAAGGTATTGAGCACACCACTGGTACTACTGCAGCAGTCTCTTCTATCGTCCAAGAATCTGGTAAAGCTGACTCGCCAACTACTGTTGAAACTGGCGAAGCAACTACATCAACAATATTATCGGGCTCCCCATCCACAATTGAAATTGTTTCTACATATGAGGGCTCAGGTTCTAAAGTTATTCTTGGATCTGGATTCTTCGGTATATTGTTGATGTTAATTTTATAACTGGACATGTTTGCTATAACTTATCTTTCTCGTCTATCTTTCACAAGTGTTTTTGTGTTACTTTTGCTAAGCAGCAGCTATTAATACCTTTTGTTTCTTGAAAGCTCTACCTGAAGCTTTCTTTATAATCATTTACATAAAATATTTCCATATCCCCTCCCGTATTAGTTTTTTGACCATTAATTCAGCTCTTAAAGTAGAAACCTCAGGTGATAGCTAGCTAATAATTGTATTGATAAGAACCTCAGCTAGCACACTGACACCCTTAAAAAAGATAATTCGATGTTAAGGCTGTGGCGTAGAATAAAAAATATGAAGGAAAGATTGACTGATGTAGTTCACCCATTGAAGTCATTCATGCATCCAAAAATGGTTACCTATATATTAGCTCTTCCAAAATAAACCAAATTAACCTATTATTTTACCCACCCAAAACTGGCAATCTAATAGTGATTGTAGCAGCAACACCCATTACCAAGCTATTTACTCTCAGCATCAATTTTAGAATATTAGCAGATAGATCGAACTAGCCAACACAAGCTTAACCAGAGAAATGCATACATTGCCAAATCAAACTATGCACTCTTTCTAAGTACTATCTTTTGAATTCTGTTGATACGACCTTGGCTATTTAGCTCATTGTCGTTATATTTTTAACTAAAATATAACTCTAGCAAACTGTCGCTTTATATATTCCTCGCAGATATCTCCCACATTTCAACACAATTCCTGTGTGTGATAAGTTATGTCCAGGATCCTCGTTCACTTCTCAGTTTGATGAACCATATAAAGAGACTGAAGAATGACCTGAAAAATGATTGCTGATTACTCCTTGACATTAGTAGCAGCAAAGTTCTCTAATGGCCAGCTAAGTGACCATCATACATCATAAATAAGCTGATTTAATTACTTACTTAGTTTGTTCAACAGGTAACACGCAATTCCCTGATCTTCTGGTGAGTCCAAATTGAGGAAACAATGAGACAAAGTGCATGTGCATGATTGATTAATGTGGTTGTGTGGTTTAAGATAATTTACTTTCTGTGGCGTTCCTCTTAGTTATTGTAGATATATCTATAGTTTACACATATAGATGAAGGATGTAATGGAATTATTGAATACAAAGATATGCATTAACGGGAATGCACTATCGATTTCGTTCCTAGCCCACGTTTTGATCATCATTGAGATTGCATCAGATGTAGTTCTAATCAGATATAAGTATATTAATAATCTGAATTAAAACTCGGAGGAAGATCTATGTAGTTAACGGTCCCTTTATATATCAGTGTAATTAAAACTCTGTATTCCCTAATCCCTTCAAATATAACAGTGAATTGAAGCAGCGTCGCACGATAATTGAAATATATGAGTCTTCGTTCGCTACGCCTATATTGTTGCAGAGAGCAGATGATGTATCAGGTGATCATATGCAAGTATCACGATATGGAACTTCCGTCACAGAATACTAAAGAAAGTTATGGAACACTAAAGGTAGTTATGGAATGTTCTTGGGAAGTGGACCCTAGGAAAAGAATAGCATTCTGTTACTTTTCTTGTAATGGATATAGAAGTATTTTGTGGTTTTCAAATATTTCAAAACCTTCTTAGCTGCTTTCAAATGGTCTCAATAAAGTCTTTTAGTGATAATGTTATTGAATGGTCGGATTCTTGTTGGATGTTTAGACCCAGAAACTTCTTAACCTTTCCAAGATCCTTCATTTTATAAGTATTTGAAAGAAGTTTCTTTGTCTCCCATAACAACTGATCGTTATTACTTGCAATAAGAATATCATCAACATATAAACCCAAGATAATGTAGCTTTCTCCAACTGATTTCTGGTATAATCCTAATTCAGCAAGATTTCTTCTGAATCCAATAGTCTCAAGGGTGTGATTGATGTTTTGATTCCAAACTAAGGGAGCTTGCTTGAGGCCATAGAGCGATTTCTTCAATCTTAAATATTTACCAGGCACTTTATTGTATCCATCAGGTTGTTTCATATAAATGGTTTCAGCTAAATCACCTTTTAAGAATGCCGTTTTGACATCCAATTGATGAATCTCGAATGATTATTCTGCAGCAGCAGCGAGGAGAATGCGGATACTCTCATAGCGAATAACCGGTGCAAAAGTCTCATTATAATATGTATTTCTTTAACTACTTGACTGAAACCTTTAGCAACTAGCATGGCCTTATAAAGTCCTTTATCCTTAATAGTACACACCCATCTGCAGTTAATAGGCATTAGCTTGGAATATGATATATGTGCAGCTATTAAAGGAAAAAGAAATACATTGAATATAAAGATGTCTATCCAAATTGAATTAGCAGATTACAGAATATATAAATTGATCAATTAACTGCCAAGTTAATCTAGGGATATGGCCTACCATCTGTCTGAGGCAACTGCCATGATCAATACTGAGGACATAACTAAGCAAGCTAGCTATCTACCAGCTGCGTTGTAAACCTGAAACTGTCAAAACAATAATTATTGATGAAAAGCATATAAGGAACAACAGTTGAGGGAAATGATGTATGAATACATGTTTATATGAATTGATTGAACTACCAGTTATGTTCGGTTAAAGGTCAGCAGATTTAGTACAGGTTACAGTTTCCTTAACTATCAAGCCTAACAGATTTGAATGCTGATGGATGATGTTGATGAATTCTGCAACTCTTTCTAGTCATTCCACTGCAGATACCTCATTTGTTCTATAGTAGAGGTAATGAATGTCACCACCAGAAAACCAGAAAAATGTGTTATATTTGTTCCGATGCCAAGATTAATAGACACTACTGTGCGCACCTTCCAGACGTAAGATCATATGGTATGTATATTATTTTATCTGTGCCAATGACCGAAGTTATTTAGTGCTGCAAAAGCCAAAAAGAGATAAAAAGGCATTCTGAAAGGATCTTTTTGTCTGTAATTTCAAACGAGAGATGAAAACCGAACCGAATATTTATTCTACAATATGTGCTTTGTAGAAACAGAACTGAATTTCAAAACTTTGTTTAGTGAATCTATAGAACATTCAGTAAAGATAAAGAAAGAGTTTCATTTCGTAGATCTGATGATGCCTAAACGAACCACAAAATATATGGAGAGCTGAATCATTACATGGAGATAACTGGACAGCCAGACAACAAAGAAGATATGGACCCATGGAGATAAAGAAAGCCATATGAGATGAAAGATTTTGTATATACAATCAATACGCTATAAAACACAAAAAAGAGTAGGGAATCTTACTCTTGAAATGATATAGAGTGCTTAATAGATACTACTGACAGGTGATTCATATGATGATTTTTCAATTGAATAAACAAGATCAGACCGAGCGTAAAAGCTTTCCTCCTATAACCCCAATTATATATAATAAATGATGGTATCAAGAAAATATTTATAAAAAAAAATGAGTGTGCTATTTAATTATTAGGTAATTATGACCGGAGGTTTCTACCTGAAGAGCTGCTCATGAATAATGGGCAAAAAACTAATGATATTACGGAGGGGATACATGAAATATTAATTTAATATATTTATTATTTTGTATTGAGAAAGATATATTTCCAACTAGTTATTGACAGATTGCCGACGCAAGTCCAGATTAGCACTAGAAATAGCGGACCCTAGAGTTGCTCATAGGAAGCAGAGAGTATAAGAGAGCTCCGCTATCCACCGTTTTGTATTGATTGTATATTAAAAAGCACGTTATTTGAAGAACTTCTCTTCTACTACAAGCCCTCGATCATTACAAATATAGGATTATACTATAAATGGATAGTTTTTCTCAGGAAACAACATCAGGTTTTCTATATATATTTCCATGAAGTATGAGAGTTTCTCAAGCTAGATTGTTACCATAGATCTTGATCACTTGTATTTAGTATTCACGCAACATGCATGCACTGCAGAACCACTTACACAGCTATTATATGAATATTAATTGCAATAAGTGCAAATTAATGAGTATAATGACTAATCATGATGATTAGCGACACGATCAATCGATATCTACTGTAATATATAAATCTATGACTTCATATATAAACAGTAAGTTATAACAGAGAAATTGCAATGCTATGTATTATCATATGAAGATTACTAATTTTCCCATATGGTACTAATCTCCGGAGCTGAATATTTATCTCCGAACTTTATCGTTCCGCCAAAGGTCAAAAAAGTTCAAAAAATGCCTTATCGCGGTAACTGATTTCCGTCAACGGTAGCCACTATAAGAATAACAAGAGAAAGCATCATGATGGAACCTTCCTCAGTATCCAATTAACCTATGATCACATTGATATGGCTACTTTAAACTCCAAATTAAATCTGATTAGTCTTCAAAGGCCAGCATTGGCTCGTTTGATAAGTCTCAAGTCTTTATACAAAAAAACTGATGGGAACGATAACGTTGTACCACAAAACGAACAAGTTGGGGATAGTTCGGGTATCTATTTGAACTCTATATTAAAAAACCAGGAGGTGGGTGTCTCTGATTTTGATTTAGTTCCAGAGGCCGACAATTCATATAATGATTATCCTGATGGTGGACTCGAGGCATATTTGGTGGTGTTTGGTGCTTTTTGTGGTGCTCTGGTGACTTTTGGGTTCTTTAATACAATAGGTGCAGTGCAGGCCTACTTACTAGAGCACACATTGAAAGGTCAATCAGTAAGTACTATTGGATGGGTCTTTTCATCATTTGCATTTTTTACTTTAGGTGGTGGGATCATAGCTGGTCCCTTGTTGGATTTGAAAGGGGCGAAATTACCAATGTGTATTGGTAGCTTATTGACTATAGTTGGGTTCTTTACCACAGCAGAATCGAAGACTGTTTATCAATTTGTTTTGTCATTAGGTGTTTGCCTTGGATTGGGATCTTCTTTTATTTTCACTGTTGTGTTCGGTGCCGTTTCCCAATGGTTTGATAAAAAAAAATCAGCTGCTATTGGTGCAGTATCTATTGGTGGTGGGATTGGAGGAGTCGTTTGGCCCTTAATGCTTCGAAGCTTATTGCCTGAAATTGGATTTCAATGGTCCTTGAGGATAGTAGGATTCATTGCTGCGATCTTTTTAGGCTGCGGATGCTTTCTCATTAAAAGCAGAGTCATTAAGCGAAACGTCCCAACCGATATCAAAAGCAAATTAAAAGAATCATTTGTATTCAGAGATCTTTTGAACGATAAAGTATATGCTGCTCTCGCAGCATCCTTGTTCATCTGTGAATTTACATTCATTTTGGTATCAAGTTATATACCCAGTTACGTGCTAAACCATGGATACACAGTGTCAGATGCTTTTTTAGTTCTCATAACATTAAATGCTGTGAGCATTGTTGGACGCTATGTTCCAAACTATTTTGGAGACAAAATCGGTGCGTTCAATATGATGTGTATCTGCTCTTTGTTAAACGCGTTCTTTATGCTGGTGCTTTGGTTACCATTTGGTAAATTTTTGGGTGTAATGTACGCCTTTGCTGCTATGCAAGGTCTTTTTGCTTTAAGCGTCCTAACTCTGGGACCTGTTTGTTGTGCCCAAATTAGTAGAGTGGAAGATTTTGGTAAGAGATATGGAACCGTTTATTTCTTAATTGCGTTAACAAACTTGTTTTCACTGCCAATTGGGGGAGCTATCATTGGGAAAGGTGGTGGTTATCAAAACTTAGTTATTGTAACTTCTAGTCTACAGGTTCTCTCCACAATTCTCTGGTTTGGGACTAGAGCTCTCGCAGTTGGATTCAATTTCAAGCGAAAGTTCTGATGATAGTCAGATGTATTTAATTTAGCCGAAATTTATCGATGTGTATTTCATTTAACCGCACAGGGTAATAACTCATCAAAATATAGCAAAAAAAAATAAAAAAAAAAAGTCGTTCAGCAAGGAAAGCTCCACACCAACACTAAGACACCAAAAGAGCAGTAAACGAAACCTGGAAATGCTGTATGAACTAGTGGGGATCACTCGTGTGACAAGTAATCTGAACTCAATCGAAGCTAGAGATGTTGTGTCCACTATTGGTAGACTGATAGTGCAAAATCGTGGAGTGATTAGAAAAATCAAATCAATGGGTATAAGACCATTACCAAAAATTATTAGTAAAGATCAAGAACGTCATTTTCAAGGACACAGATTCTTGATGCTTTTTGACTCAAGTACAGCTGTTCAGTCTGAAATTCTAAGGACATTGAAAGCTGATCCTCGTGTTTTGAGATCTTTGGTTGTCAAAGTGAACGATGATAAAAAATTGGCTGTTGGCACGTCACTAGAAAGGGCCAAACAATGATTCATATAGAATGGAATCGAGTGCATGTAAATAGTACTTATGAGTTTGTTTTTGATAAACATTTTTATGATCTTACAAGATTTCACAAGTTGTAAAAGACATATATAATCTTAACACATGATCAAAGAAAAAAATATAAAAAAGGAAAAAAGTAAAAAAAAAATTATATAAATTAGCTATTAGTTCTAGTTGAATATTAGTAGACGATCTAAACAACCGGATCATCTTCGGTTGGGTCGATTGTGACGATTTTAGTGATAGCAACTGATCTATCGTTATGGTAAAAAGGCAATTGATACTTAAAAGTACCTCTAAGAATCAAATCAAATGGATTTTTGAGAATGAGTTTCCATTTCTCGGAATCATTCTCAGTCTTATGGTTTCCATCTTGGTCATCACTATCTGTTGAGTTTTGACCAGGATGTAATAATTTGATTTGGCCTTGCGAGCTAGATGCATTTCTGTTGAAAAATCCACTTGCAAATTGTAAAGGCGTTTCAAATTTGTTGATAGTCCCCAATAGAATCGTCTGCGATTCTCCTAATGAACCATCTTTATAACGAGGCGGTAAAATAATTCTTTTATCAATGTATGATGATTTGGCAAAAATATCTAACTCAAGCTCATTGACATCAATAGACACAAATCCCGGATTAAAAGCCTCAACAGTCAGATCAAAAATCAATTCATCATAAGACACGATGATGTTATCCAGTGATCTGATTTGCACACCCTGTAAGTCTTTGGTGGTCGCAAGCAAGAATCCAGCAACGAAACCGAGCGTCAGTAATAGAAACACCAAAGAAAAAAAGTAAAAGAAATTCTTGAAATTCTGGATTTTGTTCTTTTTTGTGTTTCGGAAATTATGAGGTGAATATGGTTGTTGTAAAAGTTGTGAGCGTTGTTGATGTTGTAATCTTGATCTATATTTCTTTGGTTTTTGTTTGAGATTTAGATTTTCATCTTTGCCATACCCGAAATCCTGAGAAATCTCACCAGAATCGGTGGATCTGAAGTTTGGGACACCTTTCTTATGAAAGTAATGCTGGCTTGTCTTACTTCTCAATTTGTTGTTGGCGTTGTTGACATTTAAAGGTGTTAATTCATCATCTTCCCCAAAATCATCGTAGTCATAAGTATCACTGAAATTTGCAGCAGCAATTTCATGTTCCTCATCATATTGATCGATGTAGTCCTCAATGTTAACATCATCTGGAACACCGGAATATCTTCGAAGAGAACCTCCTTTAACGTCGAAAAGCTTTGATGTTGTTGTTCGCAGTTGATTTTGCGGATTATGCTGAGAGTGAAACTGGGGTGCCTGAATGGTAGCATTACTGGCTTTCCGAGAGTTCACATCCCCGTGATACCTTGTGAACAGATTAGCTCTGGTATTGTTGCTGATTGTATTGGTGCTTGTATTTGAGTTTGAGGTTGTATTTGAGTTTGAGGTTGGATTTGAGTTTGGATTCGAGTTTGGATTTGTATTTGGATTCTGATTTGAATTTTGATTGCTTTGATTCGAGTTGAAATTTGAGGAGTTTGAATCCAGACTTGACTTCGTAATGAAAAATCTATCTTGTGTAGTTGAAGCAGCTTGTTGACCTTGAGATCCACTATCGGACTCATTCTCAGTATCAAAGGTTTGATTGTTTTGTTCTTTCGATTCTTCATTAATCAAAACTATATGGGAAGCAGTGGATGGAGAATAAGGATGAGCATTTGAGGAGACAGGCATACTCACATTTCTTTGAGACAATTTTCTTAAAGCTAATGGATTTGCTGTACCTAGCGCGTTCTTGTTAGAAGGTAATGTGTTTGTAGAATTTAACGCATCGGGTGTACTTTCATAGACAAATGTTTCTTCAGAGTCTGAATCAGAAACATCGCCAACAGCGTTTGCAATTTTGGCAGCAAAAAGATCAGCTTTAGTGGCCCCAGACTTTTGGATGTTCAAATGACTTTCGGTTTGGTTCAGCCTCTTGTTCAAATTCCTTATTGATCCATTAACACTTGCATTATCATCTTCTGCTTGTGGAATAGCACCAGAGGAGACATTTGAGACTTGTGAGTTCTGATCAGCAAATAACGTACTTCTTTTTGTTCTTAAAGATGCTAGGTTATTGGAAATGCTTGAATTGTTCGACAATATGTCGTTGTTATTAATAGTGTTTGAGATCACGTTGGAAATGACGTTAGAGTTCGGACCAATCGGTAATGTGACGGATGGTCCATTGAAAGCATCAACTGTTTCTGTCTCGACGATCATGGACTTGTTTGATG
Organism: Wickerhamomyces sp. yHMH617; assembly: GCA_030571115.1. NCBI lineage: Eukaryota > Fungi > Ascomycota > Saccharomycetes > Phaffomycetales > Wickerhamomycetaceae > Wickerhamomyces > Wickerhamomyces sp. yHMH617. Next base: position 36,998 of record JAJLXD010000076.1, on the reverse strand, counting down.
TTTGCTTGGAGGACTTGTCAGTCGTACTTGTTCTTGAGAACAACGGTCTGATCAACTGTTCTTTCTTTTTCAAAAGATGATTGCTTCTGAAATCGCTATCCAGGGTATTTCCCTCGCTCGATATAGGCGTTGTTCGCTGTGTGCTTCCATTAGTTGAATCGTTCTCTGGAACAAGACTCAGAGCTTTTGTAGGCTCTTGATCAGCATGATCAACTTGTTCAACAGTCTGTTTGGACTTTGTGGATTCTGAATCACTCATCTGAGGGAGAAGCTCGAATTAAAATGACAACAGGATCAAAAGATTTCTATGGTGTTCTTTTAATGACAGGATATTGAAAATGTTATCGAGGCCTTGAATGTGATTAGAATTCCTCCTCAGTTGGAATGCTTGAGTATGGCGATCGATATTGGTTGGTTTGAACGGGAAAAGCACTCAAAATTTCGTGATTCAGTAGCGTGAAAAGGTAATTCTGAGAAATTTTTGAGTCTAGTGGTACAATAAACTCCTTGAAACGATCTTGAGCAGTTTTTCAGAGCACCTTTAAAGCGGTTGGTTCGTTGTTTTGTTGTTTTGTTGTTGCTTTTTTTCGGTTTTTGCCCGTTTCTTTGTCTGTGAAGGATAGTCTCATAGTCCCAACAAAGTCTCATTAAGAGTCTAGAAAGTATACACTTCACTTTAGCTTAGTCATCACTTTATTCAAGCAGCTGGCCACCGAGGAGTATAAGACTTTAACTCGAGAACTATGTATATATCCTCTTTATGGATAGGAACCATATAATCTAAATAGCAGGAAAGTGCTCCTCATATACTTTTTAATAAGGTGATTTTAACTCGTTTGAGTATGGTATAACGGTTATGTAATAACAGGAAACCTCAAGACAGACTTTTTTGGAATAAACAAGACTGGTGTAAGGATGTATCATTTTCATTAAAGAAACAAAATAAAACTTACAAAAACAATCATCATCGCAGTCTGGAATATCCTTCCTGCTGTCTTTCTGATGATAGCTTTCCCACCACAGACGTTCAGCAATCAGCCCAATGGCAAGAAGCAACAGAGGTTCAGCAAGAAGAATGTCTTTCAGAGAAAAAAGCAGGAAGATGCATCCGAAACAAGAACAGCGCTGTCAACGTCCTCTGTGATAACGCTCAGCCCAGAAGAAATGCAGTTGGATTCTCTGATAGGCGGATTTTCCAGCACTGGGGGCTTCCGAAATACTCATCACTCATTACGGCCCCTGCCAAAGTTTCTAATATACCAGTCACCTTCACTAAACTCACAAGATCTTGTTGATGTTGACGAATGGGACAAGCAAAATCAAGCTAAGATGGAAGCTATGGAACAATCAGCAACAGATTTGTCATCTTTATATGAAGAGTTTCAGGTATTAAGAGATGTTGAAAGAAAAACAATGGAGAAAAAAGGTCTAGTTGATAATGAGAACATCAGAAGAAGTTTAGAAGATGCTATTTTGTTTAAAGGTTCCTGTATGGATATGTGCCCAGTTTATGAAAGAATACGAAGAACAGTAGAAAATGATGTTAGAAAATATGAAAAAGATGAACAGACAGGAAAAATATCGAAATTAAAAGCAATAAAGGCCTTTTCAAGACCTGCTGCAGGTCAACCGCCATCATTACCGTCGGATGTGCGGCCTCCTCAGGTACTTGTCACAACTTTAGACTACATTGTCAACAATACTTTGAGATTATTACCTGAGGCACAGTCTTTTATTTGGGATAGAACAAGATCTATTCGTCAGGATTTCACTTATCAGAATTTTATGGGACCTGAAGCTATGGATTGTAACGAAAAAATTGTGAGAATTCATATATTGACATTGCATATTATGGCAAAGACTAAATCAGAATACTCCCAACAACAGGAACTAGAACAAATGAACAAAGCCTTGAAAACACTATCTGAAATGTATGCTGAGTATCATTCCAGAAGCATCAAGGCCCCTAATGAGGCTGAATTTAGAGCATATTATTTATTGAGCCAACTTAGGGACCCTGAATTAGAAAGAGAAATACAAAGGTTACCTAAGGAGATATTGCAAGATGAGAAGGTACAATTATCGTTGAACTTGAGAAACTTAGTTTCTACAAATATTATTGAAAGAGGGGCACAAGCGAGCGAAAACGTTCTTAATTTTTTCCGATCCTTCTTCCAATTGTTAAATGAGAATAGAATACCAATTCTGCTGTCCTATTTACTTGAGGTTCATCTAAATGAGATAAGATTTTATGCATTAAAAACCATCAAAAGGGCAATCCATAACAAATCCAAACCTTATCCCTTATCATATTTACAGGAGCTACTAGCTTTCAATGATGATGATGATGCTTTAGAGTTTTTTCAATACTATGGATTAACCATTGAAACTATCGAAGGTATTCAATCTGTTGATGTGCTTTCGTTAGCACATAATTCACATGTTATTACTGATAAAAAGCCTTTGAGACAAGCATTTTCGAATAAATTAGAGCATACGGTTCAATCATTGCAAACCCTTATTAATAGTGGACAATCTAACACACAATCTATCCAATTTGAAAGTCAGCAAAAATCAAACTATGAAGCTCTCCAACCTAATTTTAATTTTCAATTCACTAGTAAAGTTGAAGAAATTGATCAAAGCAAGGAAGAAGAATTACTCAAAAAGCAAGAACTTGCAAAGAAAGCCATCAAGTTGAAAGAGCAGGAAAGATTACAGAAGATTGCATCAGAAGAAGCTCACGAAAGACAAAAACTGCAGGAGAAGTTAGCAGAAGAGCAAAGACTCGAAAGATTGAAACAAGCATTGAAAGAGAAACAAGAAACTAAGAGACAGCGCAAAAATGAGTTAATTTCTGATCTTGGTAGTGTTATACAAGAGAAATTGATCAAATCAATAGTTCGCAAAGAGGTTAATAACATTTTGAAACCTATAGTTGACTCCAAAATTGAAGAGAAGTTAGCAAAACAAAAAATATTAAACTCGTTTACAGAAGGACTTTATGAAGCTTTTATCAACGAAGTGTTATATTTTGAAAAATTAGAAATTATGGCTGATATCTTTAGAAAGAGACAACTGAAGAAAAAACTGATTAAAAATGTTATTCAGGTTGCTATAAGTTTGAAAGAAAAAATTGAGTTGAAGAAAAGGAAAAGAGAAGAATTTATTGAAGCCTCCAAAAATTTTGGCGTACCTAAGTTGGTTAAACGGAAGAAGGTGAAAATTGAATCAACAGAACCACCTATCGATTTGTCGCCTTTATCATTTATTGAGTTGATTACAAATGTGACAAAGAGCTCGTTCCATGATTACAATATTTTGTTATACATCAACTCCTCATTGATTTCGAAGTTTTTGGAGAAGAAATTTTACATATCAAAAAATCCATTTCCTAGATTCAATCTTAAAATCACCAAAATCAATGATATTCATAATCATAAGCTCTTTACATGTGTTAATATGTTGATATTTAACTTTTTGAGTTCAGATGATGTTTATTCAGAAAAGAAACATCTTAAAGAGTTGATTCAAGGAATTGAATTAAATAATAATCTAAAGTTTGAGATTTTGGTGATATATTGGGAGTTAGATGATAAATTAGTTAGTCAGACACCAGTTTTTATGAAAGAATTAGATATAGCATCATCGTCGAATATTCTGAAAGTTTCATATTTAAAAATTGGTCCAAACTTTGATACTTCTAAATTGCAGCAAAGGCTAGATGAAAGCGGTAAAATTATAAGATTAAGTGCTAAAGGTGAATTCAATTCGAAATATGGTGATAAATCTAGTGTGAAAAATGATAAACCAATAATTAATGAGAGTAAATTTACAATCCCTAAGCAACTCAATGCAAAAATTGTTACAAAATTTCAACCCCATGTTGAAGCATCACCAAAATTCAACAAATTACCAAAGTTATTATCAGATCAAAACAATTTAGATAGCATTTTTCAACCTAAGTTGAATCAGAACAAGCTAAAGATCGATGTTTATTCAACTCCAAGGCCAAAATCAAGTGATCTATTACAAACACCTTCATTTTACAGTGATTCTTCTACAATTTCCAATTTGACAAATGTTACATTTGAAAAAGATAAGAGTACACCTTCAATTATCAAAAAACCATCATATGCATCAATTGCTTCTTCATCTTTGAAAGAACCAACCATTCTCAAACGTAGTAAGTTTGAGATAAAACATACAACTGATAGCAAAAGTGATGATGATGATATTCCTCAAAGTATTTTAGAGTTGAGAAAATTAGCTAAAAGTGTTAGAGAAAGACATGGAAAGAAGTAAAATCTTTGCAATACTACAGCTATTTTTTGTTCCAATCGGATAAAATGATAAATGAATAATAAGTAATTCAATTCTGTTTCCCACCAAAAAAAAAAAAAAAAAGTTGTAAAAAACCTATAGAACCGTATAGTATGAAATGTAAAAAAAATCCCTTTCTCAAATCGTCCAACAAAAAAGAGAAGTTATAATGAGGTATCATGAACCGATAACCAGTATCAGTAATTAAAAAATGTAAAATGAGTAGCATAACCAGTAAGCTTCCACCAAAAATTGTTATCCCAAAGTCAATCAATTGACTTGGGGTATAGAATCAAATCAATCATAATCAATATGAGTTAATTAAAATTAAAAACCAGCCCAATACAAGGCATCCCGATAAGCAGTTCCCGTTTCACCATTGAATATTTTTGAGCCAGCTATGGCTCTAGTTTGCTCATTGTTTGATTCATGTTTTTGTTCCAGATTATAAACTTGAAAGTTCATTAGGCTGATCCATTTTTTTAATGTACTTAGTTCTTTCTCTGTTTGAAAGTTTTTAGATGGGATCAGGTATAGATTTGTGAATAGAATTGGAATTGAGGATCCTAAAATGAATCCAATTGTAGTAGTTTTAATAAGACGTGGATTTGCAAGCATTGTGTGTGTGTTTTTTTTTTTTTTTGTTTCTTTAAATGATAAAGATT
>JAJLXD010000076.1:2843-31897 GCA_030571115.1 Wickerhamomyces sp. yHMH617 | reverse complement strand
ATTGTCATGAATTACGTAATTAATAATTTTTTTGTTTTTCGATCAAATTCCATGAACTCCTTTATCAGCCCCACATTTATTTCCGGATTTGGCAAAATTCGGGGAGAGAAGATTAACAAAGAAAATTGCTTATATAATCTTCTTTTATATAATTTTATTTTTTTTATTTTTTTATTTTTTTTGTTTCTTTCTTTTTGAATAGGCCAAAAAATCCTTTCTTCTCCTTCTCCTTTTCTGGTGTGCTAACCACTTTCTTTATACTTGATCCACCTGAACTTTTTCTTCTACTAAGTTCATTACTAAGAGATTGACTAAGTCCGATAGTTTTTGGTTTTTCTGGTTCGTCTTCAAGTAATGACTTAACTTTGTACATTCCATTGTTTGAACCTCTTCTTGACGAAGATGGTGAACGTGATGATGTTGAAAAGGAGTTATGAGCAGATCTTGGGACCTTCAAATCATCGCTGAACTTGATTGATGTTTGACCTAGTTTGTAATTTTCAGGAAAATAACTTGTAGGTTCTTGATGGTCATGTGAAATGACACTTTTCTTGGAGGATGACGTACTTGGAGTTATTATTATAGGTTCTGATCTTGACGAATAAGATCTAGTAGCAGTAGAGAGAAACTCCACTGGCTCATAATCTTTATTTTGATCTATTGAATCAGATAATTCATTTAGTCTTGTAATGTAGTCATGTTTGATGCTATCTGTATCTTCAACAACAATCTTTGGGTGCTTCAATAGACTAACAGAGTCTTCATCAATAAGTAAATCAGGAATAGTTATGATTGGAACATGCAAGTTCTTCATAACATAAGCTGGTAGTTTGAATGTCTTTCTTGCCCCATTAAAGCTCAATCTAGTCATTAAAGATGAAACAATAACAACATGAGGATCATAAAACTGCACAATCTGTTTAAGAACATTTTTCAATGAGTATTCTTTGACGAATTCAAAAGAAATTGCAATCCTTAGATCTTTCAGCTCCAAGATCTCAATGACTTTGAACACATAATTTTTTAAATCATCACCTTTCTCTTTGATATCTTCTAACTCTTCTTCATCTTCACTGTCATAATAATTCCCATTCTCATCAGGTTTAGCTCTCGGAATACGACATGTGATAATCAATCTATCACCATCGGTCAAATAGTTCTTTAGAGACCAATTGATAGCATCCCAAGTATGTTTTCTCCCACTGATATAAATTATAACATCACGTAATGAATCTTTAGTACTATATGATGAGTTCTGTGAATCAACAAATTCTTTAAAATCTTCATGTTTATAAGTAGAAGAATAAGAGCTGAATTGTTCACCATTGATAGAATTCTTTTGTTTAACAATACTACTGACCATTTTATCTATCTTTTGAATCCGTTTACTGTATTTTTTACTCTCAATTGAATCCAATTTTTGAAAGGGGAGGTAACCATCTCCGTCAAATTTAAGACTAGTTAAATCAACACCTTTTCTATACTGCTGGTCCAAAGCCAGGAGCTCCTCATGACTCATTTCCACAAAAGATTTCTTTCTAGCTGTATTAGTACCAAATTGTACTAAAGTACTATTTTCTTCACCACCATTTTTTAGTATGGATTTTTGAGGAGCAGGTGGTAACTTGGGTACGCTTCTTTTCTTGACAGGCTGATACCTGTGGGTGGCATTGTAACTCGTACTAGGGGATGTCCCTAGCTCATTGAAAGAGTCGAAAACCCGTTGAACATCGGTAGATTTTGAAGTTGGTTCATACCCAAAATTCAAGTCCAAAATACGTTTATTGTTTGTGGATTGAGCATCTTGGTATTGCGGTGGGACAAACGGAGGGTCATCGGGCAGAAATTCTCTATTCTGGTTAATGGAGTCAAAAGAAATCCTCTTTTGGTAACCAAGCATCTTCTTTTAAAGTGGTTAAACAGTTATTTCAAAGAGGCTGCTTTTAAAAAAAAAAATAAAAAAGTTGAAACTTGAGAGAAACAGTAATTTAATTAAATTTTAAGGGTCTTGTCAATGAAATTCTTTATGTGTTTGTTATGTTTTTCGCGCAATTTCATCAAAAGTTTTTTTGCAGGCGGAGCTGCTGAGATAAAAAAAAAAGATTTTTTTGTTCTTAAGCGCTTTTTAGTGACGATCTTTGAGGTGAGACACGCTGATAAATTGTATTTTATTTCAGTGAAGTAATTTATTGTGTCAAATAAAGTCAAGGTGTATGACGTCGATGTGACTGATAACATGTCTATGTCTATGTCTATGTCTATGTCTATGTCTATATCTACGTTCATATCCATGTCTAAGCTTGCTACTGGACTCTTAACTACTTCATAAATCTTAGACGAGCAAAAAAATTTATATTAAAAGTGAATGGACTCACTCGACGTTAATGAATGGGTTTAAAGCATGTACAGTTAAGCACGGCAGAGCCATACCTATTTCACTTCTTAACAACACTGGAACAGTTTCCAGTTCTTTGATTTCTTGAATATTATCCCCACCTTGTATCTTCAATTTCAAGTTCTTGAAGTATTTGTCAATTCCTTCACCATCTTCCTCAGCTTTATTTCTCAATTGGTTTAGTTTCAAATCTGGAACTTTAAGTTTCAATTTACTTAGACTTGCACTTAAATCTTCAGATATTAAATCTTCATTTGATTTCTTGATATTCTCAAGTTTGACAATGTCATTTGCACCGATTTGAAACTTGTTCTTTATCGAATTTCTATAACTTAAAGCATTTCTTTCATCTTCTGGTATGAATGTGGCACTATCAATACCCTTCTCCCAATATAATTCCAAAATTCCTTTTGTTTTATCAAACTCACATTTCTTCAATGGTAATTGATCGCCATGAATTCTTTTCTCGATTCCAAATTCTGGAATAAAAATGTCAAATGCACTCTCATAGACTTGAGAAATCTTACCAGTAACTATTAGTTGACCTGTTTTTTCACTCATCTCATTGATAGTCTTGGATAGTAATAAATGAATTGATTGATCTTGAGCAGCTTTGGCACAATCTTTTTTGAAGTTACAATACTCAGCAGTCATTTTCAACGATTCCAATTCATCTGATGTCTTTTCTTGAACTTCATCATTATTCAAAACTTGTCTCAATTGTCTATGGGAGATAAAATCAGCATAACGTCTCAGTGGTGATGTGAAATGGGTATATAATGGTAAATTAAAGTAATAAGCTCCATAATTTTCCGGCTCAACTTTACCAGCAATAAAGTATTTGGATCTGCTCAATGTTTTGTACAATAAAATTTCCACAATTTGTCTTGTTGACTCATCTGGAACTTTTAGTATTGAGTTGATCAAACTTGATGAAGAGGAAGTATCAATCTCAATGCCAAAATTTTCAACTTTCTTCTTGAAACTTTCGATTTTGGTTAAAGTTGGTAATCCTTGTCTTCTTAAGAAAGTTGAATCACCCAAATTTGCATAAGTTTTCTGTGCAACTGTTGCATTAACTTTCAAGAAAATTTCATTCAAGACATTGAAACTCAAGTTATTCTCAAACAAATTCAAATGTAACCTAATCCGTTCATCATCAATTTGATCTAATAAAGTCAAATTAACATCATTTACTAGTTTAGGATTTTCTAATCTTTGACGACGGAATTCTCTCGAAATCAATGCGATAGTCTTAATATAATCTTTTGAGGCGTTACTTGAAACTAAATCTTCTCCTTCATCTCTCAGAATAGAATCAACTTGATCAAATGTTAACTTGATCTTTGGGTGAACAAAACTCTCACCAATCCAGAAATTTTCAACTTCAAATTTATTAGTATCAATTTCAAAACAAACAGAAATTGTTAGGTTTTTAGAGTTCTTATCCAAACTCAAAAAATCCATGATTTTTTTAGGTAATAAATGAACAGATTTTTGAGCTAAAAACACAGAAGATGATCTTTTTCTAGCATTTTTATCCAAACTAGAAGATTCTTTAATGAATTTAGTAACGTCTGAAATATGAACACCTAGTTCAATCTTGTCTTTATCCAACCTTTTAACATGAATAGCTGAATCACTAAATTCACCAGTCTCGCTCAAAGCCAAGACGTATTCATTAGTAAAATCTTTTCTAGTTTCGAACTCTTTCTCAAAATCAACAGCATTCAATTCAAAATCTTCACGTTCTTCACCATCACCATTCAAATATTCATTACAGATAAAATTGTTATCTCTTAAAATTGCTTCAACTTCGATATCTGGATCACTGATATTACCCAATTCACCAACTAAGGTACCGAAAGGATGTAATGAAGTGATAGGCCATCTCTTGATACTAGCAATAAATAGCTTATTGGAATATCTGTCAACATTTTCAACAAAATCCCGTGGTGCTTGTTCTGTAGGAATGGCGATTAATGGAACTTTTTTATCAGTTGGTTTAAACCAAACGATTTTTGGTTTATTGTGATGACCTGAATCTTTTTGTTGTTGTTGTGAAGGTCTCAATAAACCTAAGGTTCCTGCAAATAATTGCCCCGGTATACGGTCAATCACAGCAACGACATGTCCAGCATATAATGGTTTATACTCATCACTGATCTCTTCTTCTTCCACCAATAACAAGGATTGACCTTCAACTTCAACATCATCGTTTTTCTTTAATGTTGGACGTTGTTTTAAGGAACCTTTTCTCTTTAAACCACCAGAGGTATTATCGTCATTAGCGATGGAGTTAGATGTGGATGAAGTCTTGTGGGTGGAAGCATCATTATGAACATCATCTGTTGATTCAGTATGGTTATCTTTTCTTCTCTTTTTCTCCTCCTTTTCACGTTTTGAAGACCAAACTTCATCGACACTTAACAGTTCAACAGCTACCAGGTCCCCTTCTAGAGCTCTGTTTCTATCTTTGGAACCACAAATGAAAATATCAGCATCTAATAAACCATCAGTGGAAACGTATGCATCGGAACGGTTCTTTTTGTTGACTCTCAAAGTACCAACAACCAATCTTCCTTCAGCAACCAAATCCGGGATAGAAGATTGTGGTAAGTATGGAGCAAATAGTGATTTTCTACCACCCTGCTGTTGTTGCTGTTGTTGAAGGCCGTTGATTGACGAAATGGAGCCTCCGCCGTAAGAGCCTCTGGATCTATGACCAGGAGTAAAAGTTTGAGGAGCGTAATCGTCTTTGGAAGGAGATTGTTGTCTTCTCCAGTTGGAGTTCATGTCATAGTTGCTATTACGAGAGCTTGATCTGTAATGACCGGACTGACGACGTTCATGATAACCTCCTGAATTAAAGCTTGGCTGTTGAGGAGGTGGAGGTAGCAAATCGTTAGGGTTCAAAAACTGTTGTTGTTGTTGAGGGGATTTTGGAGGGAATTGAAAGGATCTCTGAGGTGATGGGGCCATGCTCTTTGAACGGTTGTGGTTATTTTGGTTTGTAGGGGTTGACGGTTCAACAACAGTTGATGGGAACTTGAAGCCTGATTGTGATTGTGATTGTGATTGTGATTGTGATTGTGATTGTGATTGTGACTGTGATTGTGACTGAAGCTGAGGCGGAGGTTGGGGGTCTGAGTTTTCACCATATGCAGCTTCTTTACCTGATCTTTGAGCTTGTACTTGAGCAGCAGCCTTCTTAGCCTCATTCAAACCTAGTGAGTGTCTTCTGTTGTGACCAATTGAGTTTTGAGGTTGGTGGCTAAATTTGGGTGGAGGGGCCAGGGTGTTCTGGGAGGTTGAAGGGAACGAGAAGGAGCCCATTGAGCCTGTGATAGATGACTGAGCTCTTCTGTGAGAGCTGGGGTTTCTCTGTGGAGGTTGGAGTTGTTGGTTGATGATGTGTTGCTGTTGCTGCTGTACCAAGTCCAGTTGGCGTTGGAGAGCTATCTGCTCAATCATCAAACTTGTGAGCTCGGAAGGTGAGCGTCTGTGAGCAATGTGAATCTGTTTTGGGTTTTTCCCATGTGTTGTTGTGAACGACTGCTTGCTCATTTCCGCACGTTCTTTTTAAAACAACTTTCTTTCTTAAGACACTTCTTTCTTTCCTTTAAAATAAATAAATTTGTTGCTTAGCGATTTTTTTCTTGAAGGGATTTTTTTGGTTCTTTTTTTTCTTGTGTTTTTTTTTGGTTTTTTTGGTTTTTTTTTTGTTTTTTTTGCCTCTTTTTTTTATGTGGTTTTTTTTTTTGTTTGCGCTGGTTCGGAAATTTTTGAAAATGATCATTTTTTTTGGAAGGAGGTTTTGATTTATAAATAGAAATTTGTGAAAATATGTGGTTGCAATTGAGTAAAGGGATATAGTCAATTGTAATGTTTCGAATCCAAAGATCATACTTGTGTTATTTTGATTAAAATATACTCATTATAGCTTGAGATATCAATTGATCATATATTGATCATGTGTCACGTGACCACATACTACTAATAACTCATATATATATATATATATATAAAAGAAAGAAAACCCTTGGCCTAAAATTATAATTTGTTTTTGTTCTTTTCTATTTGAAAAGTCTTAGTTGGGATATTGTTTAAATTCAACTGATAAATTTTCACATATTTCTATAATTCAATTGTATTATTATGAATCTAAAATCTAGACATTTAACACAACTTTTGATTCCAATAGATAATCAGATAATAATACACTTCACATAAAATGTAATGATTCATTTTCATTTTGCTTATATAAGTAAAATCTTTTAAAGAAGAGAACTCTCTATTATAAGAAGCAGAAAAACATAAACATAACTAACACAACATCCATATTATTTTGTATACACAACCAAGCGATCAATGGGACAGCTATTCTCAAGCCCACATACAATCAAAACTACACATGAAGACGCACTGTCTTTTGCCTTAGGATATTCACAAGGATATCGTCTAACACAGGAGGACGCCCACTCATTCAACCATACTACAATAAACTTCTCTGATCATTTGAACCAATACAAGAGAATTGATCTAAGAATATTCGGTATTTATGATGGACATGGAGGTAAATCATCTTCTGAGTACCTAAGTAAACACCTCCCTTTAAATATTATTGGTGAGCTCACAAAGATTGAGTCTAATAAATTTCAAACGCTTCAAGGGTTGATATCACATAAAGTAAAGAATGCATTTTTTTCAACAGATTTCGAGTTATACGAACATTTGAATGCAGCCTCAGGGGATTCCAGTGGGTCTACAGCAATAGTTGCCATAATAATTGATCTAAAACATGTCTTTATAGTCAACGTTGGAGATTCGAGATGTGTATTATCTACTGATGGAGCAACAAAGAATTTGTCATATGACCATAAACCTGCTAATATTGGCGAAATGATCAGGATACATGAAGCAGATGGTATAGTTCATTTTAATAGGGTTAATGGTATCCTTGCATTATCTAGAGCATTTGGAGATTTTGATTTTAAAAAGCGAAGCACCCATTCTGGGTTTATTGGTTCAGCTGATACACAAGTGACAGTGGAACCAGACATCATCTATCATGAGTTATCACTTCAAGATGAATTCCTAATACTGGCGTGTGATGGAATATACGATGTGTTTTCTAATGACCAGCTTGTCAAGATGATAAGGCATGACATCGCTCTTGGTCATACCCTTTCAGACACAATAGACAAGCTGCTAACTCTCGCAATTAACTCTGCAGATCAGAAAACAGGCATAGGATTTGATAACATGAGCATTTATATCGTCACCATTCAGCATAATGAGACCCTCGAGCAATGGCAGCAACGAATCCAAGTCAAGCTCGAGATTGAGAAAGGTATATAGATTATGTAATGTTTTACCTATCATAATCATATAATTATAAATTGTAAACAAAAAAAAAAAAAAATCATGAGATCACCTATGCAAAACCATAACAAATTTCTATAATCTAGCATTTTCCCCACTCAAAACTGGCTATATTCGTGTGTGTTTGAAAAACTTATAGTTTGTGTTCATATGTCTGTCTCACTCACTTCTGTATATTCACGGTCGAATTATCAGGACCCAATTCTTTCCAGTTTTAGCAACCATGATCAGATATCTACAGCTGAGATTCTAGATATCACGGAGAACCTTCCTAAGAATCAAGCCAAAATCAGCTCACAATGTCACAAGGCTTTAAAAATATACAAAAAGCTGCTTGGAGTTCAATACCAGCTGAATTCATGGGAGTTTCTTACTCTGAAGACGTCTATTGATCTGAATTTTAATGATTCTAATAACACTACCAGAAAATTTGATATAAAAATTGCTACCAATTGCATTGAAAAGTGTAAGAAGCTGGATGATGAATTGGATACTCTTAGCATTCATATGACAAACTTAAAATGTTTCATTGGTACATTATCAATAGACGAATACATATCTGACGCTGGATGTTTGATCTTGAAGATTTATTTCAAGCTGTTAAACTTGTCAAACTCGTTGAGTGAAAACTTATCAATATCATACACAAAGTCAAAGTTGTTGATGATATTGTATGAACTGTCTCAAATACTAACAAGGCTTGATGAGGATTTTAACCCATTGGTTAAAGATAATACTGATTATCAGTCAACTTTAAACTCTTATAAGAATTTCGTCAGTGATATAATACACCAATTAGATTCAGCTATTGAACAAAAAGATTCAGATCAGATCCAGGAATGTTTAAACATTTTAAATGACGTTGAGAAAATGTACGAATCAGTTAGAATCAATTTTGAGTTCTTGAGTGAAGAACTATATGATGACAGTTTCGATGAAATGTCAGATGCAAAAGCAATAGATTATGAAGATGAAGCAACAGATTATTTATATTCAAAAGTTCAAAGATCAGCATCTACTCGTTCAAGAAGAACGTCTATTTCGTCATCAACATCTTCATTGGCCCGTCATTCAATGATAGGTAAAACGACACTTACCGAAGAGATGCCATATCTACTGCATGCATTTGATGAAGCTAAACAACTGGAGCATGAATTATCGGAATATCAACAACAATCAACAACAGCTCCGCATGTGTCTTCACCACTATCGATGTCTTCGGCATCCTCATACACTCCCCCATCATCCATATCTTCATCAATATTCTCAAAGACCAAATTCCCAGCAACACAACAGTCAGTACCAAATCAGAATAGTCGAAACAATTCACAACAAACATCTCATCTAACATCAGGGTACACAAGCGTAAATCTTGGGTTCTCAAATAACTTATTGAACAACATTTACGGATTGCACCCAGGAACACCGTCAAAAGGTTCTAAAAACGCTCTTTCACCACATAACGAAGTTGACTAACCATAAACATATGCATATACTTATATCCATACTTACATCTATTTAGACCGAAATAAAAAAGGCTTTATATTCGTATATTCGCTTAATAATCTCTTTGAGGTTAAAAAGATTCCACAAAGCAACACTGTAAACAAAGTGTAGCTTTTATTTTGTGGGAAAGTTTGTAGCTCCATTAGCAAAACTAGGTACCTCATCACTTTAGTTAATTCATCTAATGTTTGTTGTTTTCTGTAAAGTTTCTTCAAATTTAATAATTGTAATAGCTGATGACATAAGTAAAAAGACGACTGAGTGTTAATGATTTTTTTTTTTTAAATAAGTTTTGACACAAAAGCAGAATTCTGACAGCCAAATTTGTAAGATGAAATTGCGTTGCTCGTTGTGTTATGAAAACAAAACAGACTTCTTTTGCTGTGATTGTACGAATGATTATTTGATTCAATTAAAATTGCGTTATTTTGAAGGGCTGTTGACTTCTGATTCATTAAAAGATAAAATTAATGACATAATGCGAAATTGCGTTAAATCAGAAAACTACGAGTTTATAAAGAGATACGTCTCTGATGGTGGTGATGGATCCGTTGCAGCTTTGAGTTACCAATTGTTGACTATTGATACGTTAGTTCTGAAGAGAAGAAATAATAAAGTGATTAAGGAAATCGAGTCATTAGAGAGATCAAATCATCTCAAGGCGAAAAAACTAGAAGATTTAAAATTAAACAAGAGACAAAGATTACAAGAACTAGAAAAGAAATCAGCGGATTTACGAAACTCGTTTGATTTGATATCAAAGAAGCTAAAAAACGATATCAATTCGACAAGACAATCACAATCTCAAATATTGAAACAATTGAATGTCTCACAATCATTACTTTTCCAAGAGTTGATGAGACTCTCAAATATCAGAAGAAGAAAAATATCGATGAAGACATCAAACAATTTGAACTCTACTACAATTCCAACTCAAAAGTATATGATTACATTATGTTTCACACCAGTGATATCGATATGGAACTTGATGGATTTCCATAAAGATACAATCAATTGCAGCATTTCAAATTTATCTAAACTGATAATTGAAATCTCCAAAGTATTACTTCTAGACCTCCCCTTCAATATCACAGATCCAATAACTATGCCCACAGTGGGGAATTTTCAAATGGCTCTAGCAGGAAACTTATGGGAAATCAGCACCTTTGAGCTTAGGATTTTCGTTAATGGTTTAACTCGATTGATTTATGATGTGCTTTCTATATTGAACAGACTTGAAAAGTTATCAAATGTCGATGTGAGTGATATTTTTAAATTGGATGAATTGATATATAGACTCGTTAGTAGTGATAATATGCACAGCGAGCTGTCGTCATTGAAGTTTGATGAATTAGATATAGTCGAGATGACTGAAACTTGCCTTGCCCAAGTTATGAGCAAAATTGATAAAAAGAATAATGAATGGCAAGTTGTTCTTTAATCTGAATGTCTTGGAAATCCTAAAATCTCTTGATATAAGTCATGGAAATATAAGTCATAATCGCCTTTAACAAATCGGTAGAAATATCTTTGACCATCCTTCACTATTCCAGGAGTTCCAACATTAGAATCAGAAGTTGCAACATAGAATTCACCTAATACACCATTCTCATAATCTTTAATGAAGTTTTCTAAATATTCTTTCCAACTATTAAAGACGACATGAAAAGGATACCTATCTTCCCATGAATAGCCATAGATCAACACCTGTCCATAAACCCCATTGACATCAGGCAGCAGATCAATACCTATATTATCATCAGCACCATTTCCTACCAAAGGCAATAATCCAGGTCCCCATGATCGGGGGAATACCGCATGCTGTGGCACTGAACCACAATCAAACACAACCTTTTCCAGTGTTATCCCACGTCGTAGTATATAAACTAAAATGCGTTTCAGCTCCTCTAAAGGTATCAAAGGACCATCACCTATGAAGAAAGGAAATCCATTATCGGGTTGTCCATTAATTTCCAAGAACCATTCTTTAACATCTTGTGGTAATTTTATCTTGCATTCAAGTTCAAATGATTCAATCTGTTCCAGAGTAGCACCAGGATTCCAGAGTTCCTTGTCATTGAATTCAAAGTCATATTTATTCAAAACAGTTAAATGTATCTTCTTGATCTTATCAACAAGTTCTTTGATTGACGATGGCATTCTACTTGGCTTTAAAAAAAAAAAAATTATGAATCTGCTAAAGAGCTGGGAAATCTCTGTTTCTATAAGAGTTGTTACATGAATGAGTCACTGCAAATGAAAAATTCCATTTGACGATTATCCCTACTAATGATTAGAGTGAGACATTTCAATGCACTTTGATCTTTGCAAAAGCAACGCTGAATCGAAAATGTTTCTACTATGTCAATAGAGGTGGTTTATGTTAAAATGTTTTATTCACGTTCGATCTATCATGAAACTAAATGAATAGCTGCATAATTAACAGATCAAACAAGGATTGACAAGAAAGTAGGCACTTGTAAAAATCTTTTTTTTTTTAATAAAGGAATAAAATCTATATAATCATCTAAAGAATGATAGCCCAAAAGAACGACAATGGAGAGACAAGACAGCACAGCACTTCTATTAAATGAGGAACATCCTATGAAAATGTGTCATATTACTCTCTATATAGAATGAAAAAGAAAAAATATTTATGTTACTGAGTCATAATTGAGAAACAATTGAACTGGAATCTTCGTTAAATCGTGGATTTTTCTTTTACCTTTTCTTTTATAAATGTTTAATGAAAGAAATTGTACTTATTTCAAAGTATCACCAAATGACAACAATTCAATAACTCTTTAATTAAAAAAAATCCAATGAGATTTGAGTGTGTCTTGTTGTGTGTAGGGGAGGTAACTTGTCTATTGTGTATTCTATACACTTGATTAAAGTCTATTTGAAGAGTCTAAGATGTTGGCCCAAGTATAAGTAAAAGATACAATAAAGACACTCATTATCTGTGTTTCATTAGCATAGCCAGTCATCGTTTCCCTGTCACAATGAACTTTGAGCTCTCTTCTAAATAGATATAGGAACTTTTTCTCAGGTATGCACTGATACTTGTCCTTACTCTTGAGATCCCACCAACGCTATGGATTCCTCTCCCTGTCACTATGGTGAAAGGAATCATTTCCCTAGCTTTAATACCAGATTGTGCCTTTCCTGACTCCTGTCTTGCCTTTAGCTCATCATTCCACCATTCCTGCAGTGCTATTGTTGCGGTTTCTTTGGCCGTCTGTACATCAAAACCATGAAGATCCAAATTCGAGAGTTCTTTTGCTTTTCGGAGTTGAAGCTTTTGTAATGTCGATTGATGCGTTTGTATATCTTTCTCTGAGTATTTTGGTTTAAAACTAGTTGATACATTTTTGGTGACATTGAGTGATTTTGTCTTTCTTGACATGGGAATAAATTGCAACTCTTGATTTGTAGGTTTTGTAAGTTTTGAATAATCCAATGCTGTATACTTCGATGGATTGATATCCTTAAAAGTATCTTGTGCCCCTCCATTCTCGATTATATAAATGCCTAGCACCAGGGTCTTAGATGTATCACCTTTGAAGAATTTGATTGTGCTTTTCCAGAACTCCCAATTGATATCAGCCAATGATCTATCATTGAATATGAAATCTGCTAGTTCCAACACTTCTGGATTGTCTTCATTAAACGTATATTTCTTCGATACTGTCTTTTGATTCAACGGTACCGAATAGCTAGCTTGAACTCTTCCGCCGTTAGGTATCCCACGAGATATGATATCAGGCATGTCTTTAGGGTCTGTATGGTATAAAACTATATCAATTAATGCCTTACAAACATCCCCACCAAACTTATGGACGTAATGTTGTGCTTGAGCGTTAACCAGATCAGTCATATCCATGATCCTGTCTATCTTAGAGGCTATCGAGTTCCACTCTGTTGTATTCTTCTCAGCAAGCTTAATCTGCTCATGTTCACTCTTTACAGTATTATAACTTAACAGGTCATCCATAGTTTCATCAATGTCTTCATTATTCAGCTCAAAATAGTGTCTTATAGCATGTAAGTCGGTTTCTGGGAACATTTCGATCAAGATACTGATCTGTGAATCGTTAATCGTCAAACGATCAACGTGGGAATCAATTCCGTCACTTAGTAATCTCTCAACACATTTCTCAAGATCGTTATCAAATTCTTCTAAAACATTTAAAATTTCAGTCTCTGAAACACCTGGAAAGAGTTCTTTCAATTGATTAAACTTAAACTCCATTATCAATCCAGTTGCCTACGAATGAAAACTTTCATCGAGATCCAGATGCTGGCATTTGTTATTTTTACAAAGTAAAACAGAGAGACGTTTTTCATATTTTTCAATATTTTTCTCAAAATATATACACACATCTAAAAATTTGTCCTGATATGGAAAGTGTTATCGACAAAGCTATCAGTTCGCTAGTTTTTCCTGTTTTCGTGTCTTCACTATAGTCTTCAATAGTACTAACCATTTAGTCAATTCCTCTTCGTTTTCAGCACAGAATCGTATTCTTTTCAGTGGTGTGATGATTAACATGCAGTGCACTTTTGAGCGACTGAGTGGATCCAGTTCCACAGCATCCAGTATGTCGCTGACGTTAATTTTCTTATAAAATTTGCTAGTTTCTGCGTCTTTAACACTCTTGAAGAAGAATAAGAAGTGATTCGTCAAAATAATGTAATATTTTCTCCATTGATTGTACCTTTTTTTCAATCTCAGTAGGTGTCCCTTGGCTATAATATGATCAGGAGATGATGATGACAGGGAATTGTAGTATACATTTGAATCATTCAGATTAGTTTCCAGCTCCTCAGTCTCCAGTTCTTCTTCTGGAATAGCAGTCGGTACATGCGGCAGAGCTGGAGATGATGATGATGCACCATTTAAATCAACAAGTGATGCATTTCTTGATCCACCATCACCACTCGTGAAATTATCATCGGTCCCACTGAATTGTAGATTTGCAAAGTCTTGATGCAACGATTCAATAGGAGATCCTGTTCCAATCGCAGGAAGCTTTTGTGGTTTGACAAATTCAAATTCTTCTGTAGGTTGAACTTCTTCAGGATCACGATGATTTAACAACTCATCTAATGTTTTAATCCATTGATCGTATATATGCTGATCTGTTGCTTTCAAATGGTATATCCTCGAGCTCGTTACAATGATGAAATGGAACTTATGATTGTCTGGGATCTCGTTGAACGATAGTATGTCATCAACTGAGATAACTTTTGAAGCTTTGTACTCTTTTGAATCTTTATAGTATGCCAATTGATTTCGTCTCAAAACAACCCATTTTTTCTGCCAGTTGTGCGACTTGGTTCTTTTTAGAAGATAAGACGCACACAATTGTTCGTAGTCACTGACTTGCTCAGACATTTGAACGAACTCGTCACCAGACCACCAATTTTAAAATGATATTGGGTCATAAACTTCTCATTTCAAAGTCCCTGCAGTTTTTCGCGAATATCGCTTATATAAAACATATGATTACCCAAATAGGAAATTACTATATTGAGTAAATATCATACATACATTTAACATATTTGTTCGTAAACAGGTCATTAATAAATAAGTAGCTACTTTCCTAGTTTCTTTCTTAGCTTCTGCAGTTTCTGCTTCTCCACTATTTCTCTGATCATCAAGCTCAGGGCTTCTTGAACGTTCAAATCAACCTCATTATCCGTTATTATGAATGAGGCCTTCCAACTATTTGCCAATTTTTTACCATTCTCAATCAAAAGAGGGCTAGCACCTTCATGTTTCGCATGTGTACAGACAACTACTATTGGAGGAGGGCTCTCAGTCGATGAAGGGTCGATCTCTAATTCATCAAGATGTGAAGATATCTTTCTTAATTCTTGAATCTTACGTTCTTCTTCCTCATGGTTCTTAACTTTCCATAACTGTTTGATACCGTAAACCAACGAGTAAACATCACCTTCTGAGCCTTTTTTCCACCTCTTTTGATAAGTACGATACTCTCTCCAAGCATCAAAGATAGCACCCCTCATCAATTCTAAAATTCCTAGTGGATCTTCATGTTCGTTGCTTCCACTTGATTTGGGAGTCAGGTCATACATCCCTGATCCTCCGTTACTGGATGAAGTTATAGTTTCATTCGAAACGCTAGGCGATAGCAGAACTTGATCATAAGTAGGTGGGTTCAAAGAAGGAACTGCAGAATACATGAAGATATACCCATCAACATTCCCATCCAAATCACTTGCACCACTAGCAACGAGTAATGGATTGGTAGAAACAGGTCTTCTAGGCTCATTGGCAAGATTGTAAAGATCTTCTTTATCCAAGTTTCGGTATAATGATACCTCTAAAAAAGGTACAACAAGATGTGGTTTGAATGGAGGTGTATCGATAAGTTCTATTGATATTGGTGATATCAAAGGTTCATTATAGTGGTCATAATCTTCCAAGAACTTATAAGTATAATAGTTGTTTTTCAATTTCCCACTAAAACCTGCAGTTAAAGAACCTCGTCTAGGCCTTTCAACATTCTGTAATTTGGTATATGATTGAAATATAATTGGCGATAAAAGTATATCACCATTTGCAGTTATCTTCTGTTTGGCATCAAGTCCACCATATTCATCAAGAATGCTTCGGCTTTTATCAGAGGTTGCTTTGTAATTGAAGAGTAAGACTGTGGATTTATGTGTTGGATAATAGGTCTCTCTAAAGAAATGTGAATGTAATTTATTAGCGAATGTGGACTTTCCAACTGAAGAACCACCCAAGAGTACTATTTTCAATGGATTTTTCTCATTAATTGGCCGAATCTCCTCCATTGTACCAAATTGAAGTTTAGTTCAATGCTTTGGTAGAGACGAATTTTCCCTTTTATTTATTTGTTTGTTGCGATGACTTTTATTATTTTTTTTTCCCGTCGGCAAGCTCCGAAGGATTCTAAGTGATCACCATATCACCATAGCACCAATAATACATGGTTTAGGTAGGTTACTACTACTACGTATGCGATTACAAAAAAAAATTATCTATATTTTTAAACTATGGGGTGATGCTTCAAGCATCAATCAAGTTTTCTTCGGTTCTTTGCAGTTCAGCTTCGTCTTGTTTCCCTTCATCGTTCGAACGGTCATAAAACTCGTTTAGAATCTTTGGTGAGATTCTGTTCAACAATTCTTTTGGATAGATTCTTAGTAGTGACCAAGCTTGATCCAAACTTTCAAAAACAGTTCTGTTTTCATAAGCACCTTGGGAGATGAAAGTTTTCTCGAATTTCTCCAAGAATTCTAAGGATAATTTATCTTCAGTTGATAAGGCTTCTTCACCAACAACTGCTTTCATGGCAGCAGCATCTCTACCAATAGCATATTTAGCATACAATTGATTGGAGACATCACCGTGATCTTTTCTAGTCATACCTTCACCAATGGCACTTTTCATTAATCTCGATAATGAAGGTAAGACATTAATTGGTGGGTAGACACCTCTGTTATGCAATTGTCTATCGACTGAGATTTGTCCTTCAGTAATATAACCAGTCAAATCAGGAATTGGATGGGTGATATCATCGTTAGGCATTGTCAAGATAGGAATTTGTGTGATAGAACCATTTCTACCTTCAACACGACCAGCTCTTTCGTAGATGGTGGATAAATCTGTATACATATAACCTGGGTAACCTCTTCTACCTGGCACTTCTTCTCTTGCAGCAGAAACTTCTCTTAATGCATCGGCATATGAAGACATATCAGTTAAGATTGTCAAGACATGACGCTCAGTTTGGTAAGCTAAGTATTCAGCAGTGGTCAAGGCTAATCTCGGGGTGATAATTCTTTCAATTGTTGGATCATTTGCTAAATTTAAAAACAATGAAGTTCTTTCTAAAGAACCATTCTCTTCGAAATCTTGCTTGAAAAATCTAGAGGTTTCCAAGTTAACACCCATAGCAGCAAAGACAATACTGAAGTTTTCTTCATGACCATCATGGACATCTTTAGTTGGTCTGACTAGGCCTGCTTGTCTACAGATTTGAGCTGCAATTTCATTATGAGGTAAACCGGATGCTGAAAAAATTGGGATTTTTTGACCTCTTGCAATGGAGTTCATTGTATCAATGGCTGAAATACCAGTAGAGATCATTTCTTCAGGGTAAATTCTTGCATATGGATTGATTGGAGAACCATTAATATCTAAGTAATCCTCAGCAAAAACTTTTGGACCGTTATCAATAGGTCTACCTGACCCATCAAATATACGACCTAAGGTATCTTCAGAAACTGGTATTTTCAAGTTTTCACCAGTGAATTCGACTCTTGTCTTTTTAACATCAATACCACTTGTACCTTCAAACACTTGGACAATAGCTCTCGTACCACGCACTTCTAAAACTTGACCAGCTCTAACGGTTCCATCAGGTAATGTTAAGTTAACAATTTCGTTGTATCTTGGGAATTTGACGTTTTCTAGAATAACCAGTGGACCATTTGCACCTCCAACGGTATTATAATTTAAACGTGGTTTTATTCTAAAGCCTTCGGTGGCAGCTTTTTTGTTCAATGCGAACAACTCTTTATCTGATAATGTCATCTTCAAGGGGCAATATCTTGAACAAAATATGCAGTTTTCAGATCAATTAAAATGGTAAAAAGAAGGGCCAAAAACTTAAAATGTAACAGAAGTTCAAAATCACACGCAATTCAAAATTTGAGAGCCAATTCAAGCCTTTTACGTTCCTTGTTTTGCTGTTATCGAGCTCTGAGAGAAAATGGAATTTTCTGAAATGTTGGCAAACAGCCAAATTCGAAAAACAGATTACCCTCCTTTTGATAAAAAAATTAATATTATGTAATCATCATCAGGCGCTCATAACCATAATACTGATAGATATTAACAATAACTTATTGTTGGGTATTCCTGACACAATTGTGAAGTTGAAAGAGTCAGCGGAATGAACACATCGATCACATTTCCTTCGATTGAAGAGACAAAGCTCTCCAATATTCTTCAAACTACAGAAGTTGAACAAGATTTTCAGCAGCTCTGTCAATCTCTGAAGTTGATATCAGTGAACTATCAGAATGATTTGACACACCAATTACAAGAATCTCTGAAATTCCAAAGGTTGATAGCGAAGAAACAAGTCAGACTGGATGCAAAACTCAAAAACAGTGTAAAGATGAGTGAAGATGTGAATCTTGGAATCAATAAGCAATTGGGGTTTATGAAAGATGGAGATTTAGAGAAATTGAGCGAAGATGTTATGGGTAAACTGCTAGACATTGTCAGCTCACTTCCTGAGGTCTCCATTGATGTAGAAGAGTATCCTTTATTGAACCGTGTGTTGCATATACAAGAGGAAGAGGAACATGAGGAGATGCAACAAGAAGAAGTCGTGGAAGAAAGCTCGCCAGAGGAATATCTAGAAGAAATTGAAGAAAACATCGCTTTAAAATTACAGGAGAATCATCTTGAAGACAACAAATTCAACGTTGAATATCTAAACAATCTATCAAAACCAAAAGAGAAATTCCCATTGAAAATAAGGCCCAAAATCACAACAACATTTTCCACATCAGAAGAAGCTAAAGGATTCTTTAACGTTCCACCAGATTCATTATCAACATTAAAAAAATTCATATAATTCTTGAAGGAATATTCTGATCGAGTATTTTAGTTACTATTTCATTAAACAGCTTAAAAAGCTGTGTTTTTTCGTATTCTCTGAGCAGCTCATCATTATCCTTTTTTTCTCTCTCAATCAAGTCGACAAATGAGGGATCAATGGGTACATTTCCTAGAAATGGTAATGATAAATCACGACTCAGCTGTTCACCACCACCAGAGCTGAATATGTTAGTACATTCATCGCAATGTGGACAGATAAAGCCACTCATGTTCTCCACAATTCCCAAAATCTTGAATCCCACTTTTTCACAGTAATTTATTTCTTTCTTAACGTCACTTATACTGACTCCTTGAGGAGTAGTCACTATTATAGCTCCATCAGGATTGGCAAACTGTAATTCTGTAGCAATGGCGATATGCTCGTCTGATGTCCCCGGTGGAGTGTCGATGAGAAGATAATCAAGCTCTCCCCAAAAGACGTCTTTAACAAATTGTTGGACCATTGCCGTTTTCTTAGCGCCTCTCCAAACGACAGAATTATTTCTATTTGATAGTAGGAAACCTAAGGACATTATCTGCAAATTTTCTGATACTTTCACAGGAATCCATCCATTGGATTCACTCTGATAAACCTTCCTGTCTTCGACATTAAACATTCGCGGTATGGATGGTCCAGTTAAATCAATATCCAAGACGCCCACTTTATAGCCACTAAGGGCCAAAGTTAGCGCTATTTGAGTCGTCACTGAAGATTTACCAACACCACCTTTGCCACTGAGAATGAGCAGTATATGTTTGATGTTGTCCATAACTCTTTATTTACAAGAATAATAAGTGAAAGTGTGAGCTGATACTTTAGAAATCAAAGAAATGAGTTTGAATTTTAAATGTTATTTTTTTTTTGAGTTTATTAAATTTTATATTGTAATTGAATTGGTGTGGGAAAAAAAAAAAATTAAACTAGCTGTAACATAAAACATAAAACATAAAACATAAAACATAACATAACATAATATATGCCAGAGTTAAACCTAAAACACATTGAAACAATTAATTGGAAGCATTAATAAGAATAAAAAGAATAAAGAATAAGAATAAAGATTAAGAATAAGAACAAAGAACCCCTAATTTAGACCTTAAAATCATTCTGCCAACAAAAACATAGATCACAATAACATTTAACTTTTTAGTAGCAACAGAAGCCAATGTCCAAACAAAGAACAAATCTCTTTAGATCACAATCCCCATACACATCAAATGC
Organism: Wickerhamomyces sp. yHMH617; assembly: GCA_030571115.1. NCBI lineage: Eukaryota > Fungi > Ascomycota > Saccharomycetes > Phaffomycetales > Wickerhamomycetaceae > Wickerhamomyces > Wickerhamomyces sp. yHMH617. The sequence continues at coordinate 11,719 of JAJLXD010000076.1, read as the reverse complement.
TACACCGAAACAATCAGATTCAGAGTTGAGGTTTCTCGAAGAGCAAAGTGAGGACAAGTCTAATAAAATACTGGATAAATTGACAGTGCTTAAATCATTATCTAATAAAATGAACGTGGAGATCAACACATCAAATGACTTAATAAGGGACAATTTAAATGGATCTTTTGATAATTTGAATACAATGCTAAAGAAATCTGTGTTTGAGATCAAAAAGTTACGAGCCAAAAGTGGGATTTCATGGAAAGTTTGGTTCTATATATTTATTATAGTTTTGTTGTTCTTTGGGTATGTGAGACTTTTTTAATTTATTGCATTATAATAATCTGGACATTGATTGATTCTAGTCGAATGTTGTAAGAGGAAAGGCAATTCACGCCAGTAATATTGATATCGCGCATTTAAAAAAGAGCGCAGCTTAAATATTTCTTCTATATTTCCTGTGACATGTAAGCGGTGAAATATGACTTATGCACTACAGTAAGGTAGTGTTTTCCAAGAATAAATCGGTACAACGAGTTTAGTGAATGTGACAGACGGATTTCAAGCACTTAAATTGGCTAATAGAGTAACATAAGCGCTTTTAACTGTGGTGGTCACACTGTGTATTGAGATACAAGTACATGACAATCATACTCTTCTCATACTCAGGTACGCCATTTAGCTAGGACATAGACCAAACACAAATATGACTAAATACTTCATCACTGGTGGTTCAGGATTTATTGGGACTATAGTCGTAGAGATATTGATCAAAGAAGGTTATGAAGTCCTCGCTTTGGCTCGATCTGATACTTCTGCAGAGAAACTGAAGAAATTAGGCGCTGAAACCATTAGAGGCAGCTTAACTGATCTGAATATCTTGAAAGAAGGTGCCAAAGCTGCTGATGGTGGTGTTATCCACTTAGCCTTTGTTTTTGACCCGGAGAACTTCAAACATCATAGTGCCAATGATAGAGCTGCTTTAGAGGCCTTTGCTGAGGTTTTAGAAGGCACAGGAAAAGCTCTGGTGAGTACGGGTGGTACTATGTTCTTGGAACATCCATTAAATACTGAACTCTTGGATGAGACATACGTGAATTATACTGATGCTCTTTTGAACTCAAGCCGTGGACCAAGGGCACGGAATGAACAATACGTTCTCTCTTTGAAAGACAAGGGAATCAGAAGCTCCAATGTCAGAGTTTCTCCAACTGTCCATGGTGATGGTGGGGCAGGATTGGTTATCTCGTATCTCAGAGCTGCTTTGAAAAGTGGTGTTGCGGCATATATTGGCGATGGTTCGAACGCATGGACATCGATCGAAAGGTATGATGTTGCTAAAGTATTTGTCTTAGCAGCTACTAAAGGTATTGCTGGACATGCTTACCACGGCGTTGGAGAAGTAGCAGTCACCATCAAACAGCTTGCAGAAGCCATCAGCAAAAAATATGGCCTGAAGTTGAGGTCTATAAGCCAAAAAGATGCTCTTGAAGAGCTGGGTTACCTTGGTATTCTAATCGGAATTGACACTAGTGCCTCTAATGAGATCACTAAAAAAGAACTTGGCTGGTCTCCAAAGGGTTCTACATTGGTTGAGGATATCAACAAGTACGATTACGCACAAGTATTGAAGAATATCAACTATTGAAAGATATATACATTTTATATAAAACCCTAACCGTTACTATGGTAACTATTACTAACAAAACAAAAAAAGTAGTAAATTTTGTAAATGTCGCGAAATTCTCAAATGGGTTAAACAACTAAACTAACTGTTCTAAAGGGTAAAACACATACGAAAACCGAATTGTTTGTTAATGATGGAACAGGAGCTTCTCGTGGCGTACAATCTCCGGAACCTTGATCCGCAATCGTGGGAAAAAGACTCTTTGAGCACCCGAAAGCTTGAATCAAACCACTTCTCCAATGACCATAGTAACAGTAATTTACTGGACTTGGTTAACAAAGATATCTCAAATTTAAATCTCATAAGCATACCTGATCCTTTGAATCCATCTGAGGCTATTTCTGCGGCCAATATCCCTGATGGCGATGTTGCTAAATACTCAATTGAAAGTAAACGATTCAACTCGAAACAGTTTCTTAAATTGATCCATAAAGAGGATACATTCAAACAACTAAGTCAAAGTCTAAATATCTTGGAAGACTCAATTGCTCAGAAAGATAAAGAGCTCAAGGTACTTGCTCAAAAAGAATTCTTACGATTTGTCAAGTCAAAGACATCTTTAGACAACGTGTTGGAACAGTTTGCATCAAAAGGATTTTCTAATGATTCTGAACTACTAAAATCACTAAAATCTGGTGTCAATGAAGCAAACAAAGAAGGTGCATTGTTGATCAAACCAATGATTGCAAACAAACAGAAAGAAATGAAATTGAGGCAATCGATAGAGTTCATCCAAAAAAAAAAATCCTTCTTCATGTTGACGAAATCTTTGAAAACTTACCTGTCAGAAAATGACTATGACGGTTTTATATCCGATTACAGAAAAGCTAAACAACTAAGGGCTGATGACCCGGATAACAACAACCATGGAGTCATCAGTAGAATATGGGAGAATGTTGAGTCCATTGTGGACTCTTATAAAAAAGAACTATGGAGCCAATTGAGTAAAGAGTCAGATCAAAACGGAGATTTCTTACGAACTATAAAAAAACTCATTGAATTAGAAACAATAGATAATCCAATTCTGGAATGGATTGATTTGAGGTTTAAAACGTTAACTTCTAAATTTAAAGAATTGTTCAACAAATACCATGAAAAAATATTGAACATTCAATTGAATATCATATCGACGATAAGTGAATCCGATTACACGAGCTTCAGACAAATCAGTTCCGTTAATTTCAGGGATAATAACGTTGTTGTTCAGTTAGTTGATTCAACAATCATAACAGAAATGTGGTTGCTAATTCAGAAAATGTTTGAAGCGTTAGGCGAACTAAACAAAGAGTTTATCTTGTTTTGGAATCATGTTGAAAACATTCTTAATGGGAAGTATAACTCCAAACTGGTCTCTTCATATGTTGATGAGTCTTCCCCTTTTATAAATTTTCAAAATTATGAGATCAATGATATCAAAAAGAAAGGTGAACTATTTATCCTTCAAATCACTAGCAGTCTAATGAAATTCTTTAACTCAACACAAGAAAGTTTGAAAAGCTTCCATGAGGGTAGAAATGATTCGTCTGGTACTGTGAAAGAAGGTGTTATTGAAGATTTTGGGTTTCTACCTCCACTGACAAATAGTCTGAGTACATTAAGGTATTTACCGGCAATCTCGTCTAAGGTGTTGAACCTCTTGAATGATTTAGGACAATTGGGTATCACAGATAATACGATATCTGAATTAAGAGGTATCTCAACTTTCATAACTGAAAGAATTGTTGGAGGTATATGTGCTAGTTGGTTGAATGATTGTCAAAACTTCTACAAGCTAGAGAACTGGAATAGAGTTGATGATGGAGAGACTGAGATTCCAGGCTTAATTTTGAATTTTGAGAACTATATTGTGGATAGACTTGGTGATCTCCTGTTTAAGAAATCTTTGATTACTTCTAATGATACCAATCCTAACGCTGTTCAAATCGTGAAATACCCAAGCAAAAAAATCTTGACTGGTATCGAAATCCAATTTCTACGAAGCTTTGATCTACTACTAGAGAGTATCATAAAGAGAATCATTCAAGAAAACAATGATACTTCATTAACCAAAGACATTAAAAATTATCATAAATTATTAACACTTTTCAATATCAGAAAGTTGGCTTCAACTGTGATTCCTCTCTCAATTCAAACATTTGATGAAGTATTTGATACCAAGTTGCAACAGAAAAAATTAGAAATCCATTCATTGCTGGATAAAATGGAATTAACCATTTTTGATGCATTCATGAACGATCAAAGGAAAACTTTAACCAGAACTATCGCCAATGGAATCTCAAATACCGACTGGAGTAGTAATGATGGCCCACTTCATGTATCTTCCTATATTTACCACTCGTTAAACATCCTAGTACAGGTACATACCAATGTTTCTGCGGTTTCAAACGAATTGATTTATAAAGTCTTTGAGAATTTGTTGGAGCATATCAGCATGACGTTTGTTAAACAGTTTAGAGAACAATCAATCAACAATCAACGTCAGCTGGTGTTAGATCTTGAGTTCTTTAAATCGATTATAGGAAAGTCAGCTACAGAGAAGAGTTTAAAAAATATCAATCTCATGTATACAAATTGTGAAATTAATGCCAATGCTGTTTTGGCTACAATAAGAGAAGAACTTGATGATGCTGTTCTAGCTTCAAGCATTGAAAGAGAGATTTTCAACTCTACAAGATGATAGGGGAATATATTCTTTTTGGAAACATTAATTAATATGTAGATGATTTATCTTCTTTTTGGACCTCTAATTGGGGGTGGTGGTTTTGTATGATTTGGGTCAAACATTGGAGCGTTTCGTAACAGTTCAGGCACCACGAAAAATCTGATACTGGATCCTCTTATAAATACATTATCCAGATGGCTGACTTTCCCATCTCTTGCTGTTATTGTGATATTACTTAGTTGAACGTTCATGTTATCTTCTGCTGTTGAAATGGATGTTAGTGATGAGATGGTGCAAAAAGTTTTATGGACTTTATGTAAAAACTTACACTCTATTAGCTTTCCTCTGTATGTTTCACCCGAGTTTAGTTCTAGAGAAACAACATGTCCTTGTGCTTCATTCAGCAGCTTTACTGGAATTCCTGACATTTTTTGTGATTTATGTTTAGTGTGTTTGTTTAGTTATATTTATATTGTACTTACTAACAATTAATTTATATTATGAACGAACACATCAAAAATTCGCGGAATTTTTTGCAGTAATCATATACCAATAAATCAATAATCAATATCGTATCCAATTATAACATTTCATTAGAGAGTGCTAAAGAGTGTTGAGTGATTTGTCGAGTGATTTGTCGAAATCCCACCACTCGAAACATACGATGGACATCTTCAGCATTGCACCTGTCCAATTCCAGCAGGAGATAACGAACATCTCCGCGTTGTCCGTTTCGAATGACCAGCTCACAATAGCTTTCAAAAATGGTAGGCTCTTCAGAATTGACTTGAATAGCCCGACAATCATACAAACGCTGGAGTTACCATTCAAAAGATCAGTAGCACAAGAACTGGGGAAGATAGAGAGACTATTCCAAGATCCAACTGGTAATCATTTGTTGTTGTCGACATCGAAATTGGAGAACTTCTACATACATAAACAGTCAACCACTTTTAAGTATCTTAATGACTTGAAAAACTCTAAGATCACAGCCGTTGCATGGAATTCAAAGGCAGTGACTGATTCAAACACGGGCGCTTTTTTGATTGGTGATAGCAGCGGTTCTGTTCACGAGCTTTTCCTGGAATATCAAGAATCCTCATCAAAATACGTCAAGAAAATGCAAAAATCAGTTTACCACTCAAGATCAAACTCAGCTATTGACGGATTGACCCTCGACTACAAAGAAGAGACTGACAATTTAATTGCTTGTGTTGTTTCTGGTGATGATATCGCTTACTGGAATTTCAACAGGATCAAGAGCACAAGTATCAAATATGATGACTTGTTCATCAGCACCTTGTTCAAATCATCAACCCCCTTGGAACAAGAGAAATATCAAGATCTGGGAAAGATCAATGGTGAGAAGTTCACTTTTAATCATAAAAATTCCAATCTTTGTTGGCTCACTGCTGCTGGGATCGTTTATGGTGAATTCACAACTTCTAAGGTTCAATCCAAAAGCAATATTTCAGATCTCAAGTTTATCGTTAATCTGGAGTTCCCTGAATCTACGCATAAGTTCAAATCAGTTGCATTAACCAAATATCATATAATTCTTCTTCGGGGACAAGAGATCTTGATCATCAATAGACTCAATGATCAGCTGGTATTCAGCCAAAGTCTACCACTTGATGCAAATGAGAGATTTATTGGCTTAAGTGCAGATTATTCAAAGTCAACATATTGGTTATACTCCAATCTCAGTCTTTATGAAATAACTATTGATGATGAAGGGAGAGAGATATGGCGATCAATGGTCCAGGTCAACGATTTTGATGAAGCTTTAAAAGTAGCACAAGATATTAGTGTTAAAGATATAATATATTCCAAAAAGGCAAAACATGAGTTTTTGTTGGGAAATTATAAAGAAGCTGCTCAAAACTATGCACTTTCCTCTGAATCGTTTGAAGCAATAGCTTTAAAGTTCTTGGAAATTAATGATATTGATGCCTTATTAGAATATTTTATCTCAAAGTTCAATTATTTAAAAAATGATAAAAGTCTCAACTTTGAGATGCAACTTGTTATGTTATCATCTTGGATTATTGAACTTTTCATTGAGAAACTGAGTGAGATTGATGATCTTTTATCCACAGAACAAATCGATAGAATAAATGAAACTACATTATTGAAAACATCAATTGAAGAGAGTTTCCAAAGTTTTATCTTTGAAAATAAATCTACGTTGGACAAAGCTACAATATATGAAATTATTACATCCCATAACAGACGGTCTGAGCTATTGTATTATGCCAATTTGATTGAGGATTATGATTTTGTTATAGCTTATTGGATCAGACTTGAGAATTGGACAGAAGCGTTGAAGACTTTAGAAAAGAACAATACAGATCAAACCATGTTATATAAATACTCTACAGTGTTCTTGGTGAACTCTCCTAATCAGACTGTTGATACATGGCTAAGAATCCCCAACATAGATGCTACGAAATTACTTCCTGCCATTCTCACTTATCATAATAATGCTAAAAAAGTTAATGTGATGAAACATCAAGGAATCAGATATTTGTCTTCATATATCCAACTGACAAAATCAAAAGACCCTACAGTCCATGATTCCTTACTGTACCTCCTGATATCAAATGAATCCGAGGCTAACGAAGATAATATATTGAAATATCTAGAGGAGGCTGGATCACAAGCATATTATAATCCGGATTTTATTCTAAGGTTATGTTTGAGATACAATAAAATCCAATCTGCAGCATCGATCTATTCCAATCTAAGCTTCTTTGAGGATGCTGTTAATTTAACGTTGCAACATGACATGATTGAATTGGCAATGAATATTGCTGATCGACCAAATGACGATAATTTCAGGAAGTTTTTATGGTTAAACATCTCTGAAAAGATTATTTCGGGTTTGACATCAACTGATAATGATAAAATCAAATCAGAAGTGAAATACATTTTATCGAGATGTGGAGACGTTTTATCTTTCAAAGATCTCTTACCTTATTTGCCAGATTTCACCACCATTGATAATTTGAAGGATGAGATTTGTTCAGATTTAGAGAAATTTAGTACCACTATTACGAAACTCTCCCTTGAAATGAATTCATCAGTAACTATCAACGAAGATATTTTGAAAGATATACAGCATATTGATGAGAATAAAAACCACAAGTATCAACTAATCGAAGCTGGTGAATCTTGTTCAATCTGTTCATTCTTGTTAACAACGAGGAAATTCTTTATATTTCCATGCAATCATTCTTTCCATTCAGACTGTTTGATCAAATCAATTCTCAAATCAAACGATTATGCTACAAAGAAGAAACTGGAATTCCTTCAAAAGAAATACCTTCATTCTAAAGCTAGCAGTAATGTGAAGTTCATTAATAGCGAAGAAGTGGACGAACTTCTCACAAAAAGGTGTCCGTTATGTAGCGATATCAAGATCGAGACTATTGACCAAGACTTTGATGAGTCTTCCAAAAATGGTGACTGGAGTTTATAGAATTAAAATAACAATTAAAGTATACAAAAAAAAATTGTATATTTTAATTGATTAAAATCAAGTTCTTTTATTATAATATTAAAAAAAATATTCGCGAATTTTTGAATAATTTATCAAAATAAACTAAAATAAAAAATTACCAAGATTTTAAAAAGAAAAAAAAACCATTAACAAAAAGTGTTGATTATTCATTTTAACCTGGAGTTTCAAAATCTAACGAACATCACACAATGTCTGAAGAGACTCCTCTTTCCAAGACCTCTGAAATGGATATCGATGTCGATATCGATGATGAAGAAGACGTTTTCAACGATAATGTCGATGACACTGAAAATGTGCCAGGAGAAGAATCAAATGATAATAATATACCAAGTATTCCTTCAGTTGTCGTACCCGAGCTACCTGAGTTCACAAAGAAGGACAAGACACTTCATGAGATTTTAGAAATGATGGAAGACTACTATCCTATCGTGAGTTGCCCTTTTTGTGTTTTTTTTTTTTTTTGCTTTTTAATTCAGCACCCATTTCTAAAGTATGATTCAAACTAACTAACCTTTGGGGGGTCAGATACCTGATGCTGTGACTGATTATTATCTTGCAAAAAACGGACTTGACTGTGATGATGTCCGGATAAAGAGAATACTGGCATTAGCAACGCAGAAGTTCATCTCAGATATCACGACGGATGCTTATGAATACTCGCGTATCAGGTCGTCATCCACTGTTTACAATTCATCAAATCCTCAAGTGAGAGCAAAAGCACTGGTGGCTGGTGCTGCGGGACAACAGACATCTTCTTCCAATTCTGGTAATAGCTCTAAGAAAGTTGTGCTGACTATGGATGATCTGGGTAGTGCACTTGCTGAGTATGGTTTGAATGTTAGTAGGCCTGATTTTTATCGTTAGGGTTCCTATATATATATATATATATGTATATTTTAATAATTGTTGTTGTTTCAACTTCTACACTGTATTGCAAAACAACATATTCCAAATATTATTATAAATAAATATGGCATATTTGTTTGTTGCCTTGATGTAATCGTATCAAACAGTTCATTATA
>JAJLXD010000075.1:16048-27704 GCA_030571115.1 Wickerhamomyces sp. yHMH617 | reverse complement strand
TAATATAATCTACATTTGATTTTCACTATGAATATGATAATAAATCCTGTAATATTTTATTTTTTTTATAGCATAAATTCAAAATGACATATTTAATCTATCATCTCTCTTTCTCCACTTGTAAAAATTATAGTAAAGGCATAAATATATAAATCATACAAATTGTTCCCACTAGTTAAATTTCCCAGATTTAGATCACAAATATAAACACACAAACGTCATGGTCAAAGCAGTGATTACTGACTGGGATGACACCATCACTGACAAAGACACAATACAACTGGTGGCAGAAGCAGCATATATCACAAAACCTGATTTTCCCAAGAACTGGGACCATTTCTCGGATGTTTATTACTCCAATTACAAGATATTCATTGAAAACTTTGGCCCAAGAGATACAATAGAGGATGAAATACGATACCAGCAAGGGTTGAAACAGATTGAACTAAGCTCCGTTAATGAATATGTAGGTTTACAACTATTCAAAGGCGTGAGACATGAGACATTAAAGAGTCAATCTTCAAAAGTGGAAATAAAACCTAATGCATTCAAAATCCTCAAACAATTCAATGATAATGGAATACCTATATACGTCCTTAGCTGTAATTGGACTTCTCTCATCATGCAAAAAGTATTCAAAGATCACGGTCTGACAGAGAACATTCATTATGTGACCAATGAGTTTGAGCATGAAAATGGTGTATTAACAGGTGAAGTTCAAAATACATGTATTCGTACAGGTTCGGATAAAGTGGAACAGATAAAGCAAATCAAAAAAGAATTGAAAAAGAAGAACATTGAAGATTCTATTTATTACTTTGGTGATAGTGGAACGGATGTATTACCAATGTTGGAAGTGGATTTTGGTGTAGTGGTTGGTGATGGTTCTGCCATCAAAACTTTGGAGAAACTTGAGATCCCATATGATGAGGGTTTACAAGGTGATGCTAAAATAAAACATATTAAAAATTGGGATGAGCTTGATGGATTCTTGTTATAAAGACAAAAAAAAGCTGGAAATAAAAAATTGAGAAAATTGTGAAATTTAAATCAAAAAATCGATCGGTGTGTGATTGTTGATGTTTTATAAAAGAGAATTCACAGGACTCACAGAACGATGTACTTATCTACCCTTACTAACCCTTCATATCTATTGCTGAACGAATTAGTGACCGGGGCATATTGTAGCAATTCATCAAAAGCTGGGATTTTTCGAATATGTTCACCATCAACAACAGAAACATCATCATACTCACCCCAAAAACATGAGATTTGGATACCCAATTTGTTATTAGGAGAGTTTGATGGTTCTTGCTCTTCACCATCTTCTAACCACTTTGGAATCCACTGCAATCCAATATGATATGATGTTTGATCCCAGTTTAATTTGTGTAGATTGACTTGGTCAATTCCTGATATCCACTTGAATACCTCATTACCATTTTCATCTCTGCTAGGACCTGAAGGAACAGTAGCATATGCATAATCTAATGACTTATTACTAATCTTATCATGATAATATGTGAATATTCTTAATGGTGACTTTCCAAATTCACCTGACTTGTAGGAAGTTGTGTTAAAAGATAATGAACAAAATCTATTTTGAGCAGCATTGATAGCAATTTCTGCTGTTAGTGGAGAATATGGAGATGGAGTAGCTTCAGAACCTGATTTCAAAATATCAACAGATAAGTAGTTATTAAACGAATTTTCTTTCAATGTACCATTGAGTAAGTACGGTCTTTCAGCAGGATATCTGCACAATTCGTTACCATCGGGTTGAGACTCACAGGAGATAGTAATATCATTTTCCTTGATCGATGGTAGATTTGAAATAACATTTCTCAGGAAGTCCTGTCTAGAAAACAATTCAACAGTAGCAACAGAAGGATTAGTATCTAAATCAATGGTTTGTGCAAATCTGAGTTTTAAAGGAGCCTCAGCAGAGAATGGAGTTGAAAATAATGAATAGCTACCATTGCTAATAATTGAAATCAACAATAAAATTCCAAAAACGTAATTTAACTTATAAGCAAAACTTAAAAATGGTGTAGCGAGTGCAACTGATCCAACGAAAACAATTGAATAAACAAAATATTGTGATTTCAAACTTTCCTGGATTGTCTGATTGGTACCCTCAAGAATCAACCAAATGGATATGTATGATAATAAAGAATTGATTGGAACTAAGATTAAAAATTGAATACTCCAATCATAAGTGAAAGAGTTGTGTTCAGGGTGGCCAGATTCAATAGACTCGGCTTCTGACTCTTCACCTTCTGAATCAGAGACAGCAGGGATAGAGTTTGGCAACAATGGCGCGTTTTCATCCGAATTAGTTTGGCCAATTTCAGTTTCTTCTGAATGATTTTCTTCAATAGATCCGTAACTTCTTGTTTGTAATTTTTTTGTCTTCTTTCTTGGGGCTGCCACTGCAATTCCAAGTAAGCCCAAAATAGCTGATAAAGAATAGAAAATATAGTAAATTGTAAAAGGAAACTCTCCAGTATATATACTTGAAGATCTTTGTCTAATAGTTGATGCCAATAGTAAAGCCCATAACCCAATAAAAACTTCCAAAGTAATCAACAACTTGAAATCATGCACTGGCCAAATGCTATTGAACACAGTTAATATTAGATAATTCAAGAACAAGAATGTTGAAGTAACAGTTAGAAGAGGTGCAAACAAGTTCTTTGAGATAATAAATGGATTGAAATAAAAAATCAAATCGTTAGCAAATTTGGCACCAGCACCAGAAACACCAAGGGATATTATCAAAAGGATCCAGCTGAAACCAATTGACCAAATTCCTCTTTTACCAATAACGATACCAAAAACAATTAAAACAATAGGAACAGCTATCAATAACACAATATTGATCGTGGATAATATCGTAGCTGGTAATGCTATGAAAGTGAGGCCCAGGATATCAAAGAAAGCTGCTTGTGTTTCTGTATCATCGCTAATATTCGCTGTATTCGCTAAGGAAATGGTCAAGTCCAAAGAATTGGATAACATGTGCCATAAAGCATTCTTTGAAGTGTATTTGATAGAGTCTGAGGCAGTGTGATACAGTGATCTAGGCTTGTAAAATGCGATATCAAGACCACGTAAACCTTTAGAAGCATACACTCTGTAATCTGTTTCACTGTGAACTAAACCTGATGCGAAACCTTCTTGAAACATGGAAGTAGCAAATGGGGATCTCACATTTTTATAGAATCTACCAACACCATAATCAGTGGCTCTAAATAGAACCGCACGATCAGCACCAGTACCAGTTCCTTCAAGATTAATAAAATATTTTACTAGCTTACTCCATGGGTGTGCAAAGAAAGCTTCAGCGCCAAACAACCCAAATTCCTCGTTGTTGTTGAAATTGAACACAATGGTTCTAATGGGACGATCGCCTGTCTTCACATAGTGTTCTAGAATACCCAACAGAGAAGCAATACCAGCACCATCATCAGTGGAACCATAAGCCGTCGGAACAGAGTCAAAATGTGCACTCAAAAGCACACCTTCAAGACTCGAGTCTTGTCCTTCAATTTTGACAAGCACGTTATTGCTCTCATAGTAATGCAATGGGGAGTATTCAGACGATGAATTCCAATAACTCTTAATAACCTTGAATAAATGCGTGCCTTCATCTCTGTCATCACTAACTGTAATATATGGTGAAGATTTCGCTAATTCCTGAACTCTTGAAAGAATGTAATCATGTACGTCATCATTTGCATGAGAGATGTAAGTATGTGGTTTATGAGAAATAATTTGTAAATCCAACCAAGAAGAGGACAATATCTCAGGTTCTGTATCTGGTAGAGATAAGGCCCTGTGTTTTGCCCATGGAATCGAAGCACCAACGATCAATATCGTTATAATCGAAAACAATGTCAAAGAGGTCTTTCTGAAACCAAATAGTGATCTGATTGACCGCACGAATACAGAGGTAGATTTGTTTCTGTTGCTAGTCTGTGAGGTAGTTTTAGTTAATGGTGATTGCTGCACTGGAGTCAAATCGTGACTTGGCTCTTCGGCAGCCGGAGAAGTGGTACCGTTGTCAGACATTGTGCCCACAGATAAAATATAACAGTCTTTGAAGCTATCCTTTTCCCCTTCTCTGTTCAGATTTAGAATTCTGGAGTTGTTTGTTTGTGCTGGCTTTGAATTTTTGGTGTCAAAAAAAAAAAAACCGGTTGTCAGGGTAACCAATTGATACTTCACTTCAGACTTTTCTAGATAATAACTGTGGTGGAAATTGGGAAATTTACACAGCTTTATTTGGCGACAGAAGCAGTGGAGCCATGGGCCCATTTCTAATTTTGATATCTTGATTGAATGGAAATGTATAAAATGGCACTTTGATCTCTCCTTGTTCCGTACATTCAGCTAGTTTCACTATCAGTATCAACTGGAAGGTTCAAATATGTCCATTGTCTCCAAGGTCCAGGTTGAAGAGAAGCCACAGCCATTGACTATCAATGTTGACGTCTCCAAACGAGTCAGAGGTGGATACTCTGCTGATTTCGTTGATCATATACCCCCAACAACCAAGGCCAGGTTCGAAAGACATGGAATTGATTTAACTAAAGGCTACCCAGAAAAGCCACCAACCGAACAAATCCCATTATATCTGGATGATGCTGAAAGAATCAGAGATAAACCTAGAGATTACACTATCAGAGGTAAGAACGCTGATCCTAATAAAGCAGCACTATTTGCTAAGGCTAAGGAAGTGAAACATTTGACTAAGTACATTGGTACTGAGATTGTTGGTGTTCAATTGTCTGATCTGGATGAGAAGGAACTTGATGAGCTCGCTTTATTGGTTGCTGAGCGTGTGGTTGTGTTTTTCAGAGATCAAGATCTCTCACCTCAAAAGCAAGCTGAGCTAGGTGAGTTCTGGGGTATTCCAGAGACTCATGCACAGGCTTACAATGTTCCAAATTATCCAACAGTTCGAGTTATCTGGAATGATTTAGCAAGAAGAGATGGGTTAAATCAAACTTTCAAGAATGCTAAAATTGGCACAGGAGTTTGGCATTCTGACCTCCCATTTGAGACTCAACCAGCTGGTATTACACATCTACATAATGATGCAATTCCTTCGGTTGGCGGTGATACTCTTTGGGCTTCAGGCTATGCTGCTTATGACAAGTTAAGCCCTGATTTCCAAAAATTTCTTGAAGGTAAGTATGCTTTGCAGAAATCCATGCACAGTTACTTGGACAGAAATGATCCATTGGGAGGCCCAAAACCTATCGTGAGACCCCAGCCAATTGTACGTACTCATCCCGTAACAGGATGGAAATCTCTATTTGTCAATCGTGATTGGACTACTGAAATTGTTGGCTTAGAGAAGGGCGAATCTGACATCATTTTGGGATACCTATTTGATGTCTATGAAAAGAATTTGGATATACAAGTTAGATTCAACTGGAAACCTACAGTTGATGGATTGGGAACTTCTGCCATTTGGGACAATAGAGTTAGTATACATAATGCTGTTTGGGATTACAACGGAGAAGAACAGAGACATGGCACTAGAGTGACATCTCTTGCTGAGGTACCATACTTTGATGAAAATTCGAAATCACAACGCGAAGCATTAGGCTATAAGAATTGAGCAATCTAATTTGCCTCATTTTCATTTATAGAAGCTATCAGGTATGCTCGTGCAGTTCATGAATATAGGTTCAACTTATTTATTATACATCGTCTATTTGTACTTAGAGTCATTGTATATACAAGCAGAAAGTGCTGTGTAGTCGTCGACAGTGAAATTTTTTTGACGCGGGCGCTACAAGCCTTGTTGAGGAGGTTGAGGTCGTAATGATTTATGATTTGTGAGTTTGAAAATCGAACGTGGCAAGACAATACAGCGAGCTGATTATCAGAACTTTCAAGGATTTATATCTTTCACTTTGGTTCACCCATAACCCAAGCCCCTTACAAGTTGAATCATAAATCAATACTGTAGTCTTTACTGGTTGGTATCAGGCCCCCTCTTGCCCTTTTCCTAGTATTGTCATCTAGCTGGTGTATGATGAGATGCTCGGCTATGTAAGACACTTAATGGATCACCAAATGATGATCCACAAAAGAAGGCTGGTTATGTTAAATATCACCAAGGCTCTGCGTGTTTTTCGTGTACCTTGAAGTTTATCCGTTTTTCTTGTTTTGAAATTTCCTATTTAGGTAATACATCTCTTCATCTATTTTTAGCCATTAAGTTTGACACAAAATATATTTAAGTAAGGAACAATGACTTATTTTAAGTTTAGGACAATTTATAACGTGCATAGGACATTAAGAAATTGTTTCTAAGAATAAATATTATCACATGCGTTATCAAACAATCTTCCTAGCTACTCTACTACCTTTGATATTAGCTCAGAACAATGGTGGTTTAGATGAGCAAACCCAAACTGCCGCTGCTGCAACCCAAGCTACTGCTGAAACTGCTGCAACCCAAGCTACTGCTCAAACTCAAGCAACACAGGTAACTGCTGATACCCAAGCAACTGCTGAAACTCAAGCAACTGCTGAAACTCAAGTGACGGTGGAAACTGCTGCTACTCAAGAAACACAAGCAACAGCAGAGACTGCTCAGACTGAAGCTACAGCAGGGCTCACTACCGGGACTCAAGCTGCTACCACTGGCCAAACAGCAGAAACAGGAACCACAGCATGGTGGACTCCACAGACATCAGCCTGGTGGACACCTTCCACTACAGTATGGTGGACCCCAAGTACAGCAGCCTCTGGGGCATCTTCAGAGTCTGTCATTATTTCGACTGGCTCAGAAGGATCCGTCACCACTATAACACCTTCAACTGCCTCAAAAGTTAGCGCATCATCAAAAACCAAACTTACTACATCAGAATCTGTTGGAAGTTCAACTTTAACCATTGTCAGTGGTAGTGAGACCAAAACCATTACCACGAAGTTCACTGCAAGTTCTATTTTCACAATATCAGCCTCTAACAGCTCAAATGCTGCAGCAGGTTTATATGAAAGTGCCTACTGTTATGGTAAATATGTTGCTCCTGCAGCTGCTTTAGTGGGCGCTTTACTTTTGGTCTAAAAAATTACCTCATGCATAGTTCATTCATTTCTTTTGATTTCTTGCCCACTCCATTCACAGTTCTGCATATCTTCGTTTTTTTTTTTTCTTCTAATGATACACTAATGATAATTGATACAACTAACACTTGTTGTAATGTAAAACCTGTTAAAATAAACAAATTGTAGTTTTCCTATAATTAGTCACGTGAAACGGATTTTGTGCAAATTCTCGGAGATAACACAAATTTGAAAATTAAAAATTCAGCGCGGAGAAAAAATTGGTCAGCATCAATTTATTGGAAATGAAAAAAAAAAAATTGCCTTACAACAAAAAGTGGATTAAAAGACTGTCCGTAGCTTAAATTAAATCTTTGAATCTTTGGTGACTGTGCAGTTTGTTCAGTGACAGCAAATATATCTTAACTTGGACAATATTGTTTTTTGTCAATTATCTTACTCACAGTTTTTGAAAGATTGTTCCTCAAGTTTGAGAAGACAGGTGATCATTCACTCAACCCACTTTGATCTTTTCCCTTATTTCCTGAAAAGTTACAGCCCATTTACAAATACTGAACGGATAACTCATTTTCTCATATTACAAAAAGCTAACTTATCAATAATCACAAATGGTTCTCTGGTATAAAAGTGTCCATAGTTATGACTTTGATTTTGAGACAGTAACTCTTGCTCATTTTAACAAGTATCCAAATCCTTATGCGTCACATGTTCAATCAGTGGATACCCTTGATCGCCATATTAAAGATGGAAAACTCTATTCCACAAGACTTGTCAAGAAGAATGGTAAGCTTCCAAGATGGGTGAAACCGTTCTTAGGCACAATATCACACTCATTTATTATTGAAAAAACAATAATCGATCCAATAAAGCAGGAGATGAAAGCATATCAACGGAACCTTGATCATACAAGAATAATAAGGGTTGAGGAGTATACTGATTACAAATTTGATGACAAAACTGCAAAAACGATTGTTGAATATAATGTTAATTTCGTTTCAAATTTTAGAGGCTTTGGTATTAAGGATAGAATTGAGAAATGGTCACATAATAGATTTAAGGAGAATATCTCAAATACTAAAATGGGAATGTCATACGTTATGCAAAAGTGTCAAGAAACTCTTTGGAAGAGGAAGAAAATTCAAAGCTGACTGTCGACGTCGAACAGTTAGCAGCTTTAAACTGGGATCTGGGGAAATTGAACTCTGTACATAAATGTCATTATTTGGATAATTTAACCAACCCAACCTATTTATTATAAATTATAAATTATAAATGCATACATTACATTGTTTGTATTACCAACATCACTGATAAGATTATTGAATAATTAGGCGAAACTCAAATCCCAATCTTTAGCTTTCACAATCTCATACCAATCAACACATCTTGTACCAGTTGGATCAACTTCCCAAACCTGTTCCATCACAGTTTTCGCTCTATCGATATTTTTGAAACTATATCTTCCCAAAATATCTTCGAATCTAGCCCTCATCATCCTACGATCTCTCTTCGTGGTACAGTTCATACCAGCAATGAACAATGGGAAACACAACGAAGCTTCAACTGAAGATTTTAAAACTATATCTAAGCATTTTAGCAATTCACATAAAATGAACTGAGTCTCTAAAGAGGATGGGTTCAACCTTAAAACAGATTGTCTTAGGTGTAGTTTTGCAGTGTATTGAAAAAGTTCAAAAAGAGTCATCTGTAATTCTAGTTCCTGTGGAGTGAACGATTCCAAATCACTAGGATCAGGTTTAACCGCATTTATCTTATTTTCCAGCATTGAGGCTTTTTGCATGATAACCAATAGCGAAGAATACCTCGAGACTTTTTCAGGGTCATCGGAATTTGGAGGTGATGTATCTAATCCAGGGACACCTTGGTATTCATCGTCATCAAAGTCATCATCATCAGTCATAATACCATACCCAAGATAGTTAGAAGATATTTTCAGAAGCTTTTTAGTCTCAGATGCTAAGGTGGAAATTTCACCTATTATGTTGAATAGAGGTTTCACTATACCTTGTAATGGATCAACTCCAAAGCCTAACTGGTGTACCAAAAAGTCACCATAGTCCTCCACTGGAAAATATGTTCCTCTTTCACTGGTTGAACTAGCCAAAATATCGTGGTAAGCAAAATTAGAAATTAACCACTGTTGTTCTTTATCCTGATTAAACTTAAATAAACCACCACGATCTTTGATGACTTTAGCACCTAACTTGAGATAAGATCCCCACTTAGTAACATCACCTTTACACACCTCACTTCCAATCAATATCAGACAATTAGCAAGCTTTTGAAGTGCATCACTATCATTTTGAATTGGTGTCTTATTAAGATGATCCAATGCCTTTTGCATGTAATCGTCACCTATTGCTTCATATTCAGGCCCCATATGATATGCTGACCATGATAGAATTGAGTTCAAGATACCGGGATTCACTGTAGCCATTGGTAAGAAAACTTTTGTATAGTAGTTCAATTCGGGAGGAACAATAGAAACAAGACCTGATAAACGATTTTTATAGTAGTCATAAAATTTCATACCCATTTCATCAAGACTTAGTTCATTATATAGAGAGGGTTGTGGGGCGTGTAAGTCATTAAAAAGTGGGATTGTTGAATTTAATTCAAAGCTGGAGAAAATTGAGTTCAACCTATTAGCTAATGTTGTTGGAGTTGCAACCGTCTCTATTTCTTCAATTTCGTTATTATCGTCATCTAAGCTTCTGATCTTGTTTGAATTATCTTTCTCGTTATAATGACCTCTCAAATTACTTTCTAAGAAGCCATTGAACTGTTCAAAAAACTGTGATGCAGTTCCTGGTGAAGGAAGGCTTAAATTATCCCATTTTGGCGAGCTTGGTGATATCTGAGGAGAACCTTGCGATAAATATAGAAGATTTGCAGCTATTGGAGTTTGGCTTTTGAGGATATTTTCATAATCAAGGGCATTTTGATCATCTAGCTCAGGAGATGGTGATTTAACCTTCTCACTTTGTTTAATATAAGAATTTGGTATGTTTGGACTCTTCTTATGTTTTCTAGGTTTTTCGTTTGAATCATTATCTATAGGTGCGATTTTCCTGTGCTTCCTTGATAGTTTCTTTGACTCAAATTCCTGTTTTCTCTTGAGTTTGAACTCTTCTTCATCTTGTTCAACTCTTTTCTTGAGCAATCTTATCTCTTCTGTCGTCATTTCACTAGTGGCCCATACACATCTCTTGCTCAGTCTTTTGCAATCAGCACACTCCGGTTGTTCCTCAGAACATCTTTTCTTTCGTATTTTACAAGTTATACAACCACCTTTGGTCTTTCGTTGTGAGAATTTGAAAACCTTAGAATCAGGCTGTTGATTTTGCTCAAGAATGACATTCTGAATGACCACCGCATCATTTTCAGGTTTCGAGTTAGCCAACAGTGACTTCGCGGAAGTCTTACCTGTACTCTGTTTTGGTTTTGACGACTTCTTTGTGTCAAACGTTAAAAGCATAATAGAGACCCTTTAGTGATGATGATCTGATTAACTAATTAATCTGGGTGAAACAAACTTCACAGCTTTTATAAAAACACCAGGAATATCAAAAGAGTTCAGGTGCACCACTTCCAATCTTGGAAAACAATCTAAAGTTGTAATATCAATTAACAGGTGTAAACAATATTAGATGATCTTATCACCTTTTGTGCTACCCATTTTACTATATAAGGACGGAGATTCCAACAGTTTGGACATCTGATTTTGACCCGATTCACGTGATATTCACGTGACTTATAATTGAATCTCCAATAGTTATCCAGATGTACTAGTAGTTTACAAGTAAAAGAAGCAGTTTCTCAGATCACCAATTTGTGTTTAGTCTACACATATCCGATGCATACCAATTGAATGAGTACTGTTTTAACAAAATGTGGATATGGCTATGGTAGGTGAGACCTGTGAGTAAGAACTTGTTTTGAACAGGTAATGGACTTTTTTACTGTTTCAAGTAGTTAATGTGTGAAGGGGAAGAAATCACGTTGACACAGATGGAGATGACAGATGAGAGAAGTCAGACTAAAAACTTAACAGAGGGTCCCCGGCTTTAAAAATCATAAATTACGGCGAGCAGTGAATGGCGACTAAGTTTTCTCTTTTACAGTGTTCTTTTGGTTACTCAGAAGTTATAACTCTGAAAGTCAGCAACTCAGCGTGACTCTGGTCAATGACACTCTTTCACTCGTTTATTTCCGAAATTACGTAGATTTGATGTGGGCGTTTCAAATCGTAGGACTGTGATTGGCCGATAATCTCACATCAGCTGCTCTTATCAGTAAATCCCAAATGTGTCAGAAACCTACTTACATATATTATCTTACTCACTGTGTGGGGAGTGACAAGTACTGACTAGATTTACCCCCAAATGTGTGCTAACCGCCAACGAAGTCCGGTCGTAATACAGTACACACTTAGGATCGTAGGCACATGACTTAGGCAGCACTCAGCTAAAGTCTCACACTCTCCACTCAAGCTGGGCAGAACTGAGCTCCCCATTAACTAGTGGTTAATCTGCTATTCCCA
>JAJLXD010000070.1:23462-41178 GCA_030571115.1 Wickerhamomyces sp. yHMH617 | reverse complement strand
CCCACATACTTACTCCCCAATACACGTGATATTACCCTCCCAACCAATCCACCCCACCCCCTCTCCTTTTAAAATTAATCCGCCATGAAACCAGAACACGAAAAAAATAATCAAAAAATTCTGTTCCACGATCAATTTACACCAAAACTGTGAAAAATCTGGATGTTTTAAAGATGGTTTGATTGTTATTATTATTCGGCTACTCTTTGAGAGCATTATTTAACATTATTGGCTATTGAAAAGCTTATTTGATTTGATTTTGTTGATAATTATGTGTCTTTGTTGATCTAAGACCTCTAATCAACATAGATGAAATAATGGGTCAGAAACATAGGAATCAGAGCGTTCAACATCAGTAACAGAAATGGAAACAACAGATGGTACACTGAACCTTATGAAACTGCCTCAATAGATGCATTCATATTTTTAAGAAGCTTGTTTTTTTTGGTAAACTGATACTACTAGTCAGAAGCTCAATTATCAAGATAATCCAGTTACATGATTCCAAAACGTTACCATTTTGACCCATGAACTATTAACGCAAATAGCCCTTATACTTGGAGTTTTGTTCCTTCAAATTTATAACTGGATCAGCAACGTGTCGTCAATAACTGATGGTTGAAAAGGTTAATTAAATTATGAATTGAGATTGTGTCGAACAAATTAACAACTGTTGGACATCCTTCTGATTGAAATTCAGCAGAGGTCGGTGCTATACCCTCTTGACAGAACTCTGATGAGCTGGTTGAAACAAGCGACTTGAATTGGCCGTTTCACTATAAATCTAAACATGGTAAACTTGCAAGGTGAATACATATTTAAATCTTTTATTTACAGAATATCCCTTGTTTCAATTAGGAACTATGCTTACATTAAGTTGTTGTCAATTGCTGTTATATACAAGGAATCTATCATGAATTCACTTGTAAACTACGCTACGGTACTTTGACAATCCATATAATAATGTAACAGTAACTACTGGTGGAAAAGACTGAAATCTCACTTTGACGTTTCTGTAAACTATTAGCTAAAGTTTTCGTTTCTTCTGAGATGGTTTGGAAGCTGAGCGCCTTGTAAGATAAGCACAGTTCTTGGAGCCTGAGTGAGGAGATAATTCGGTATATCTAAAGTGAAGGGACATGTTAGATTCATACTTTTATCTGAAAAAGCTGCACTTTATCTGTTTTTACTAAGGATTTCGTACACAGCAATCAAATGCACTTTTTAATCAAAGCCATGAACACTTCTGCTCTTCATGATGTCGGCCTGAACAACGTTTCATTGTTTGTTTTCCTTTTCTCTCTGGACACTTAAGACATATATAGATATGTAACTGTCCACATCAATAAGCTTACCATTGAATAATCTGTAATTCAAAATTATAGCACCATCGGCAAGTTCCAATGGTAATACTGTTGCTTCCTTCAAGAACAAATAACAATGAGCATGGAGCATTGGTAATTATTGAGGTTTCTTTTCTTTATTTGGTTCAAAATAACAACTGGTATTATTGTTTATCATTTGGTTCTTTTTCTGACCAGATTAAAGAAGATATTTGAATGAGTGAAATTGCCACATGAAGAAATGGAGAGAAACAATGGGGAGTTTCAAGTAAAAAATTGATAATTCATTTAGCAGTTGTTTTGATTATTTGATTGAGTAAAATTCACTGTTTCAATTAAAGAAAATATTTGTTTACATTTTTTGTCGAGAAAAAAAATCAACAACAAAAAAATAACAATTTAATGGAATTCTCATAACAATCCATTTGATGTTAAGTTCTTTTAATCTGGTTTGATGTTTTGAATATCGTTAATAATATGTTGAAATGGAAATGCTTTGACAAAACTAGGTTCAAATACCATCTGATTTGATCCAGTAATACAAAACTTCTCATCAGATGTTCTTTAATTTCAGCTGCTCGAATTTCTGGTTTTAAATCTAGTATTTAAGGTCAAACCCTTCTTATTTGTTTGAGTCTACATTAACGGGACTCTGAACTATAACTTGACTGTTATTGGTTAAGAGCCTCTCGCTACTCAAAGAATTAATGTGTCGAATATTCTCATGCATCAAATACAGAAGTGCCATTGAAATAACTGTTAAACTGTTGCTAATAACTCCCCTATTGATTATTGAGAACAGCATTGGACGTGGCAATAGCTCATGATTATACAGCACTGATTCCATACTACTTTCTTGGAAGTCATTTGGGTTTCAAGGGCTTCACTTTCACTTTCCTTATCTATTAAGTTTCACCCTTTTTCAACACCAAATGTTAAATGGAGACATAACCTGCTTGTATCATATCATGGAACATTAACTGAGTCCTACTACTAGCAGCTGCTCTTACCAAAGTTTTTGTGTTGTCTGCCTTATTCAGAAGCGTCAACCGAATATAACACAAATACCATTATCAAATCATTGGGCTGCTTGTCCTATAGCAAGGCTCAAACGCGAGTCATACTGCATCCGCTTCCAAGGTTAATCACGAATACAACGCTATTTAGTCTTAACGAACCTATGAACCATGAAAGTAAACCCAAGGGCTCCTAAGAATGGTCTGAGAGATCAATGAGGAAAGAGTCAGATTTGAGATGGATGGTTTTCATAAACGACCTGTTAGTCTTTCTTAATACCCATGTGTTTATAAGTAGCAGTCTCTTGAAAACGAGATCTGCCATCGAAAAGGTTTTGACAAACAAACATCAACGCTAAATTCAGAAAAATTAGAGATAATAACAGCTCTATAAATCATGTATATATGTTCACTTTATTAGAGGTGGGACTAGCTGCTGAGGAGTCATAAGGGTCACCACAGGACTTCGGTTGAGTGTTTCGATCTGACAAACAGCTGATATTGATATGGGTGTTGGCCTTAGATAGGTTCCTGAGAAAGATGTTAGTATGGTGCAATAAGTGGCTACTGAACAGGAAATTTGAATTTGGGTTCGTGCAAGAGCAGACTAGGAGTAGACAGAGTCAGATTGTGGAGGGTCAATGAACACTAGTGCACAGAAAGAGGAAACATTTGGCACTCAAATAAGTGAGATTTCCCTTTTATATCTAGTCCTATCAAGCATTTCGCGGAGTCTCAACTAATAGTTCACCCGATTCTTCTGTTGTTTTCTCATTATGAATTTTACATAGCTATTTGGCTAAGTATTCCGAATATAGTCTTATATTCGTTAAACAGCTCTGTACTTGGCCTTGGCCTAACTCTGCATAGAAGTTCACTTCTGATATGGACCGCAAAACTTATCATTTCCTTCACCTGGGTCAAAACTTTCTGAGATCTTATTTGAGCAACCGTACTTTTCTCTGGAGTGATCCTGGAGTTTTGACAATGGAGAGTTTCTTTAGTTCAGAAAGTCAGGGGTTCCACCATGCTGAGGTGCAATCACACCTGGATAGAACACAAAATATCCTTTCTGGTTTAAACTCTTTGAAAGCAGCATCGGATTGACCCTAAGTAAACATTGAAATGTGATGAAACCGCCAACAGAAGCGAACAAAACTTGAGATAAACACAACTTGTTTGATGTTTGGCTTTTCTCAATATGGGCTCGACATTCTCATTTGATCAAACTCATAGACAGCAAATGATTTCCGTGATATAAAATGGTTAACTTTGAACGCATATTTGGATGCTCCTAGACCCAAAAGAACAAAGTAATAATATTAAACTTCAATGGTATGTATATGATTCTGTTTTAGCTCTTCAGAGATAATATCAACTGAAATTCCCCAGCAATATTTATACGTGTTTAATGAATACTTGAAAAGCTTTCTCACCCAACTCTGAGCCAGTCACCATGATTATCAGACTTTTCTATTATTAATAATTGTAACATAAGATAAACTCGAAACCTTTTGTATATAGATCCATAAGTCATAGTACTTACCAACAACCTGCTCAACATAGCAGCGAACTCAAGTAAATAAGTACATCAACAAACAATCATTCGAATCACAAATTACGTTTATCAATCTAATAATCATAAACAATCGCTCATTAATTCATTAAAAATTCCAAAGTTGTTTCCCAACGCGTAATAAAATCATTTGAAATTGATTTGTTATGATTTTTGTCCAAAAAAAAACAAGAAAAAATCAACAACAAACTTACACATTTCATAAAGAGTGAAATGCTTGTTAATGCTGGTTTGAATATTACTGAATTTGATTAAATAGCAAAGATATAACATGTATGACCTTGGGCTCCTTTTTTCTTGCTGATCTTTCAATGACTGCTGTTCCAAGGAAGGTTTTTGAGTTATCAAACTGCATACACGAAACTCAATACCAAACAAAATGACTTGATTGGATTGCATAGTGACATTAAGAGTTGCTACTTGGTAAGATGACGGAAGTAATAAGATGACTGAAACGTTCATTCTTTTATTCCCTAAACTGTTGGATGTCTTCATTATCTTCTTGAGTCCTTTAGTGAATTTTTTCACATCATTTGAGAACAAAAGGTCCAGCCCAGTCGTATGGTATGATCTCTGCTCATTTATAGTTGGCATTCGTGACCCCAACATCATGTTTTGTTTTAGATGTCGATGAATTGATGCCTGTGCTATCGGGGGTCACAATCAAGAACTCATTGTATCAACGGATGAAGCACAAACGCGCTCTTGTCCAACGCTTTCACTGTTCATACATGTAAAAAATAATTCTAATTGGTTAAAAGGCACATGTAAAGCGAGTGAGCTCTAAAAAGTTTTACTTCTTCAATACTTTGAGGCAGTGAGGATTAATTTTTATGCTTTTATTCAGTGAATGAGTGAACGCTAGTGGTACATTTTAGATGACCTTTTAGTCGTTTGAGGTAGCTGTAAATTTTCACTATTGGGCTATTCACGGATATATTCCATCATAAATGAGCGCTTCATTACCAAAAGAATCTGTGCAAGTGAGAAGTCGATTTCTTTTGCATCAAGATAGCAGTTTTGCTGTGTGTATAAGTAAATGCTCCGTGAGTTCGCAGCAGCTCATTTTGTCATTGTGCTACATAGTCGACAAATCTAAGATGGCGTTTATCACTTGTGCGCCGTATAATGGTTCCGAGAATCATTGCAGTTGAGCATTTCTAAGGTTTTGGTCCTAAAGGTGAGAGCGGTTAGGACTTTTTAGTGTTGTCTCTGACGTTGTTTATAATACTTGCGATGCTTTGGATGTTCTTGATGGTGGCCATTAGTATATTCGATATTGCCATCATTAGACGAAATTGAGTGATTTGAGAATGGTTGTGAAGGAAATTACTTCATTGCTGCTTGATCTGAAGCTAGTATGCTTGATGTGGACGGTGAAGACCAAGGAGTTGTAATTACAATAGAACCTATTTTTTGCTACTTATCCCTCAATGAAAGCTATCGGGTTGGACAAGTATATGATAAAATCTTTTTGTTATCTGTCTCCATATAAACGACAATGTGCCGTCATATCTAATGTGATATTTAGCTCGTGGATGATCTTTTCTTAGATCTATTGGTTGTTATTTATACCAAAACGAGATACCGATTAATTAGTGACCCTTGCTGTTCCATTGATGGAAGGGTCCCAAATATCAAGGTTTCCTACTGATTTTTCCTCTGATCTGGCTATAATTCTATTCCGTTTTAATCATTTGAAATCATTTAAATGGCAGTTTTCAAACTAGAATTATCTGGAGTACCCTGAACTCTTTGAACGCTTTGCAACGTTAATCAGAACATTGATCCGGTATTACTTTCATTAGTAGCAATACATGTTATTGTGAATCTATTGATGAGCATAGATAGTATGATACTCTCAGACAAAGCCCAATCTTTTGGGTCTCCCCAGTCTCAACAGATCTAGATAGAGATCATTCAATCCTCTATTTATTAACATATGTGGTGTGGAAATTACAAGGCTTGCTAATCTTGAAGTTAAAGATATCAGAAAATCTTGTGCTACAATTTTCCATCGTCCAAACATAGAGAGCGTTGGACCTCGAAATGTTGTATGGTGTTTTTGCTGATATCAAGGTTAGAAATGATGATTTTACAAAGGCATATTTATTGAGAATACACTGAATCATAGAATTGAAAAAGGGGCATTCTTCTGGAGTTGATCAATACATTACAGGCGTTTTCAAGAACGATAAATATGTGTCCCATTGACATTTAGTGGTTAGTTATAAGCGGACTACTGAAGATCTAAGATGCCAACGAATGTCAGAGAATTTCGTCTTGATTGTGATCACCATTAGACTTTTAAACTCTCTATAACCTGAGCTTACGCTGCCTTTTGACAGGTGATCAATCAGTTCAATTAAAGGAAAAAGCCACCCTTCTAATTTCCATGATTTCGTGAGAGATATGGGTTGAGCGCCTTAGCTGTAAACTCTAGTGAACTTCTGATTGGAGCCCACCAGCCATTGCTAGAATTGCTGGAGGGGTTTACCATATAGCTAGAAGAAAGGGCCTCATCTAACTAGTAGCAGCACCGAACATTACTATTGTACAATTCTTTTGAAGATATAACATGGATGCAATCCTCTGGGTTACCTCACCAATTACCTATGAAATGATACCTGTGACATCCATACTAGAATTCGTTATACCCTGTACATAACTCTGTGACAACCAAATCACTACAATAATCCGTCACTTGAATTCAAAATACACCCCAAAAACAATCTCTCCATTACTCAATACAACAACTATGTCATTCGCATGCATTCGCCCTCCACTAACCCATCAAACAACTGCTCAGATCTGCTCAATAGACCTAACTATTGTTCCTTTTTATTTTCTGTCTTAGCTGTAATCACTGTTTTTGTATAAGTCATTGTGGTTATTAGGAAAAGAGCACACGAGCCATGTACCTGGTATGCCTTCGTTAAGTCATCGTAGTATACTACATTTAAGATCAATGGGTACAACTGATGTCCATTGATTAGTTTTCATAGGGCTAGATCATCCGTTAAGTAAATGTACATTGCACATCAATCAGTAGTCACCAGTCACCAGTCACCAGTCACCAGTCACCAGTCACCAGTCACCAGTCACCACACAATCGGTGTAATCCCGTAATCCCACGTTTCATAATGTAGATGATTAAAATTTGAACAGGCAAGCGGAACCTCAACTAAATACACTATGATGTGCTATAGAAAAGTCAATAAAAACACAAGAAGCTGCCATAAGCTGAAGCGGTTTGTCGGGGCTCCTGAAGTTTTGACCTGGGTGCCGATAAGAGTCGAGTTAGGATAGTAATAACCTTCGATCTGTCCACAGTTGTAAGCTGCAAGAACATCAGTTGCATTTGAAGAAATAAAACCGTTTTTACCACATCTCAATTCAGTCACCTGCTCGCTCATAGTGCTCAAGCTGGGGGTTTTAAGCTGTTTAACAATATATTTCTGTAGACAATAAATAGAAGGAGATCTGTTTTATTATATAGATCCCTTTGATTCTTTAAATTTTGAGAATTAACTTTTTACAAGAAATCGGCATAGTTATGTACTTTGGTTGTATCTTTCTGCATAGCTGCGAGCTCTTGCATAATATAATTGTTGTGAAACTGATCAGTCAAGTTTCCACTCAATTGTCCACTGTCCAGTCACGACTCACGACTTACGACTCAGGAGTGTCGACACTGAACTGTGGAGTGTGGTGTCTGGCATGGGTATACTGTATCAACTGGGTGCCGTTCGTTACTGGAAGTGGGATAGTGCTGGCTGACGACTTTTTGAATCTTGAGAATGTGTAGACACTAGTAGTGTGTCAATGAGTACTGTCACACATTGAGCAAATCTCCAATCGACAAGATGGTTGGTATTCAATCCTCAATAAAAATAATGTATTTGAGAGATTCCTCTCATTGGATTTCATTTTTTCCCTATCACCCTGTAAAAAAATAAGTACAAGTACAAGTACAAGTACAAGTGTATTTGTGGCACTTCAATCATTGTTCATGAGCACCCTGTAATTAGTACTATCACTAATCTACTACTAATTAAAAAATTACTAATAGCAGGCAGTATGTTGACTAATATTTCTTCTGCTTTGATTAGTACATTGTACAATGTGCATGGCGCGTAGGGACAGGGCGGTTCCCTATATTGCATATATAATCAACTTATGAAAATATCTGGTTTTATTTTAATTGGTGGACTCGGTGGCAACAACATGCCAACTTGGCAACTTGGCAACTTGGCAACTTGGCAACCCACCACTCACCACTCACCACTCACTACTTCACCAGTCAAAAGTGACACTGCATCACTGTACAGTGCACCAATGGTACAAGTCCCTCACCGTTCACCACCCCACTGCGTTTGTGCCCACCAAAACTGATATTTACAGTCCAGTTGATTGTGTAGTATAGATGGAATGTGCAAAAAAAATTTGGTATAATTAATAATTATTATTTTACAGGTTTTCCCAGTGTAAGGCGTGTATATTTATGAGTGTAGAATTGCTTAGGTTCTTAGTTTTAACTAAATAGCAGGGGTTCTATATACCCTTTATATAGTAATCCCATGTTCTGGACAACTCGTTACAGCTAACGATCGAAATTTTGATGTAGAGAGCACTTGAGTCATATTATTGCTATTTATAACATAAATTTTCAATGAGATCAAGTGGAAAGCTGGGCTTCTGTCAGCAAGAGAATGATATTGTGGATCCAACTAGTTGGTGAATTGATAAAAAGTAAATATAAATGTTAAAATAATCTCAGCCCTACATGATTAATTGTGAAAAGATTAACTATATAATCATACCACAGCAGCTAGTTATGAGACATCTGTGAAGATGTAATGAAGCAGGAAGGTTCATATATGCAATTGCATAGATATGTATATTTGGAATGGTAAATTACACAGCTTCAACAGTACATTCGAAAATTAGAAAATGCAGAACTAATTCAATGAAGCTAACCAGCTGCCGTCGTACTATAATTCAGCTAATAACAGTGCGTTATAATATTAGGTATGTAATAAAAAAAATCAGAGGCCGAACTCGAAAGGATATAAAGAAGAACTCTTGAGTATATAAAACTAAATAGTGTGTAAAAACCTAAAAGAAATCACCATTAGATGTAACATTTTGCAAATTTGGTCAAATGAGAAACGTTTAGTAAAAAGCAGCTGAATAGGGTAATAGATCAGTAGAATACCAACATTACCAATGTTAAAAAAAAACCTCGACATCGAATCTAAAATATGTAAAAAGAAAGTACTCATTAATTCCCATGAATGTAGCATTTTTGACAGATAGGTGGAAAAGAATGGCAATCAAACCATCATCAGCACCCTGATGCAGAACCTGTGGAGCATCCGACGTTGAGATTGCCAGCGTGCCCGTCTGATATAGGAGCGTTTGCTCTGTAATACTGGCTAAAAGCGTCACAACTGGTATCGCCATTTACCACGGTACAAGTCTGTTTCTGTAAATCAGCCCAGTACATTTTATTTTGAGTCCAGATCGACAATTTATCTCCAGCATTTACATTGCAGGTCCACGTAGAAGAAACTGACCAGGATTTGGATATGGTGTATTGTGATAGGGCATTGAGAGCTCCCCATCCAATACCCGCGCCTGATGTAAGTGGCCATCCCCATGAGTACTGATAAGCCATTGCAAGGCTACCTCCTGAACCTGAACCTTGGTAGAAGCATCCACTAGATTTCTTCCAGTCGTTCCACCATGTTCCTGATTGGGCGATCTGGATATTTGTGTAGTCGCAAAAATTCTCAGAGCAAAAAACGTCTTGGTGATATGATCTTTTCGACAAAGACCGATTTGATGGCACATCAACTTTTTCCACATTAGTGATGTACTCTCCAGTACCTGTAAGATAAGAGGATCCAGGTTGAATAACGTTTAACGGTTGGCTAAAATTCACAGCACCAGAAGATTTTACAAGATAAAACTTCAGCTTGGACCAAAGCTAGAGAGGCCAATAAAAATGCCATCAGCTTCCACATCATGGTAAATAACTACATAACGTTGCCTTTCAATCAGTAGTACTAGTTGCAAATCATTTATAATACTCAACGCAAAACGGAGAAAATTCATGATGTTTTATAGTCATCAGGTTTTTATATGTTTCAGCGTACTGACTGGTGCTTCTAAAACTGTATACTAGGTACCGGGAACTAGCATACATCAACTTTTTAATGGCCAATACACTCCACTCAATAGTAAGTACTCTCCTGTCAGTAATCAGAGTTTCATCTGTCTAATCTCTACTCGCTAGCCTGATATACATGTCAATGTTATTAACTTATTTCTAGCTTGTGCATAAGTTCTGCATATTTCTGTGTCATGTTTATGCATATTGCATGGGGATTAAATATTCACTGTTCATACGCAAATCATTCATTGAATGCAATCTATAATTTAGTATTCAGTACCGTGGATCCCTATATGGGCTTTTTCCTCAAGCACTCCTGTCAACAATGAGCATACTGTGAGTCTGTGACCATTATTATGTAACTGATTGTAGAAGTTGGGTAGGAATTATCCTCTGTTCTTCTGAATGTTGTGATTTGTGAATATTGATACACGGATGGTGATATTGCAAGCTTCAAGCTAGTATTTTCAATGTGTGTCAGCCTTCGGGGTTGGATACGATTATGGCTGCATGGCATGATGAATCATGAATCATCAATCCATGATACACTAAATCACAATAAATTTATTAAATGCTATTTCTAACTTCTGTATATGTTCTATATCTGCAGTTGTCAGTATCAATTTCAATCCAGCGTCCCGACGCTCAGACTAAGTATGGCTTGAAATTTGCATCCTCAAATGGCAAAGCTCAAAAGATGCCTTGAATTTGAAGCTGACATGAAACAATTGTCATAAAAAGACGCCGAATTAAATTCGGTTGACAATTTGACATAATGATTGATTGACAAATGATCGAAACAGTGGCTCCGCTATCAATGGCTCCTATTTATGAAGATTCAGCATGCGTCAACACCGAAGGTACAGTTCTACAGATGATGCGAGCCGTCGAGTTAGTTCAGCAGTGGTCACTCAGAACTTCGGAAAAGGCTGCAGCAGTGCTTTGAGAAGTTGTGAATGGTGCAATTGGGGTAGTGGCTATTGGGCTCTTCAAGTTTATCATAAGGCGATTTCATTATCAGGTAAGATCTTCTTCGTCTTTTGGGTAGAGTTTAAAGGTGGTGAGTGATGACTGGTGAGTCTCACACTTCTGAGATACATTGTCTAATATCTCTCTCGGTCCATCTTATGGGAGAAGAGTTGGGTCTGGTCTCTGGTGCCGGTTTGACATGTGAAGCTGGAGGAAATGGCCCAACGGGGTCATTAAGGGTATTCTGCTTATCGCTTTGATTGATATTACACTTGTATACTGCTGGAGGAAGAGGTAGAACAAGAGTACAGTACTACTGTACCTGGCCTATCAAAGAGACAACCCCCAACCCTTTTGGTTTATTACATAAACTATGAGTCAATCAGATACAATTAAGCTTCGTGGTAAAAGACCTTCCGTTTATGAACTCCTCTATCATCAGATACAAGACGCTAATTTTCATATTTGTTTGCCAACAGATTCTATTAGTTACTCTGTTTTTTGAGGTTTATTATGAGCTGTAATGTATAAAAGCATTTCAACAATCAAATACTATAGCTCAACAATTGTCTATTTTAACAATACCTTCCCACTTGTGTCGTCTGGAACGTGCAAATGATTAAGCAGGTTAACTAGGTTCTTTGTGCAATTATAAGTAAGCTGATAAATCAGTGGTTAGACTCAAGAGGTGCTAATTGCCATATGGTGTTTCTACCCATCAATGTTTCTCTTGTTTTACGCATGGACCCTCAAAACATCAAACAACTCTCTGATATGGTATCTTTTATGGTCTGATACTGGCACATCAAAAACCTTATCCAGTTCTTCTAGCGTAAGGGATCGTCGTTTCAGAGAGGAACCTGTAAATCCAAAAATATATCCAGCCAGTATACCAACTGAAAACTCCTTGTGGCGTAATAGTTTCCAGTAATTATGGCCATGTGACTGCCAGAAAGAAATTCCAAAACCACAGGCAACCAATCGCTAAGATAGTGCACAGTGTTCTGATAAACAGTAGGAAGCAAAGTGACAACATAAAATATGAAATATAAATAACTACCAAGAGCAATACTGTGCCTGTAGGTGGGGTTTCGTCGGCAATGCAGAATGCGAGCCCGTCGTGAATAGAGGCAGGGACATTAACGAAAATGCTCTCAACATCAAGAACCTTCTTCCATGTTTATCGATAGTGATACTGATAGTACAAATACAGTACTTCTAACACAGAAGTTCAAAGAACCGCCAATCCAACGCCGAATAAATTACTCATATAGTCCTAGGTTATCATTTGTGAGTGCAGGACATATTCAGCTTTTGCTGTAGTATTTGTATTGCCTTCAAACATCTCCTTTTCTCTTTGTATGTATCAACATGTCTGGAAACGATATGTCTTAGTTTCGTAATGATGTACATAGCACTTCTCGTTTCTGGATTTGCAAAGTTTACTAGCATTGCTCATCGTGTTATGTTCAACTGATTTAACATTATACAACCCTTCTCCCAGCTCATGCATGCTCAATGTTTGAAGGAAATCTGGTACTTTTGACAATAATGTCCTGTTGATGTCAGCAAAACTTAATTTATCATAGACCTCTATACTGACAATACCAATAGTGAAGTTAAATTTGACATTGGCCTCTGCTTCTCTCCGTTCAAAATCCCTTTTGTTGTTGTATTTGGATATTTGAATAAATGTTAACTTCGTTAATAGGATTTGTCAAGTCCTTGTCTTGTGGATGTTTTCATTTTTTGTTTGCACAATAGACAACTTACAACTGGCCAGATCTTAAGGAAACTGACCCAATATTAGCTTAAAGACATAGAGCAGCCATTCTCCTGTTAATATCAGCCTAAGTATTTTTATACGCGTTTGTTTATTTATTGTTCCTTCATTTATAGCGTGTGCTTAGTAAGCAACGGTTCGGTCTTTTTTTTACTTATCTCCGAAGCACTAATTAATTAATTACTGCTTTTGGGCATTTGGATAAAGAACTAGTGAAGTTATTAAACCTTCAAATGTCGATTTTGTATAACAAAAGTTTTCGGTTGGACTTGTATATCTGATACTTATTAATCTAGTAATAATATTATGCTGAAATTCAGGATTTTGTAAAAAAAATTGGTACTAAAAATGCTGGACTAACTCATTTTAAATTTATTTTGAGATCAAATGGGACCTCTACATTTTATGAATTTTAAAATTATATGAATTTAACACTAAGTGATATTGCAATATAGAGCAGATTTAGTGTAGCTGATTAACATAGATATTGTTCATCAACACTCAAATCTTGTATACATGAAGGAGGGTTTTTATATCGGGTGTAAAAAAACCATACCCGATGGTGATCTACCGCTATATGTATGATATGAGAATAGCCATCAGCTACGAGATGTTGATTCTTGAAGCCTACAACATGTGCAAAACATTAGTGTTGTTCATCTACATATTTGAAGCTTATATTATTCATAGTTCACTCTACCAAAACGTTTATAATATTCGACATTAATTGACTGCTGTGTAGGGTGTGAAATGGAATACGAAACTAATTATCAGTGACAGAGGGCTCAATGAACGCCTTAACAGATTATATAAGTTTAGAATCATACCCGGCTCATGGATAAATTCCGGCCAACGTATAATCTGATTTACAATTGTTTTTTTGGTGGGACCATTAATATATAACTTTTTGGTGCTTCTTTCAACTTTACAACAAGGAGTTTTAATTCTTTAGCTTTAGTGAATTTAATTTAAAAGCTCGAAAGAATGCATAATTGCTGTTTATGTCTCAAAGCATTTTGAAACATCCCTCAATTTTTATTGAGATTCCTTTAAACATTAATGTCCTCATTTTCCAAAATAGTTCGTAACTTCAATAGAGCATCAAGGATTGTGCCATCTGACATTTTGGAGTCCCAATATCCTTCACAGAACCTGTCACCTCTGACAGCACTGGTCAAAAAGGCGAAAATATGTTCTTTATCATAATTTGCGATCAATTGTTTGGTTACCTCACCAGTTCCATTCTCTAGCACTTGACGGTAATTGAACACCTGATTCGGCTCGATTGCTGCGATGTAACGATCCCTTAACGAGTGGCTTTGTCGGTTCGCATTATTCTTTGCTAACTCTTGATAATCGGGTATTAACTGAACTAATTCCATTTTAAAAAATTGTTTACATATTTTATTTCGGTTTATTTTTATGTATTGTGATTTCCCTTTTTTCATTTTTTTTTTCAAAGTGTATTAGTTTATTGATCTTAAAGGATCTATTCAAAATCTATAAAAATTGCACAAAACAAATTATTCAACTCTTTCTTCTTCAGCCTTATCGTTCCATTCAGTATTAGTGACGGCCAATTTATGCTTACCGTAAAGTGGGGACTGTCTAATGACATTTCTTTTTCTCAACACATGAACTTTGAAAATGTCCAGTAACTCTCTAGTTTGATACTTAGCGTGCTCAAGAGCTGGAACGTCGAAAACTTCATCCAACTCTTCCAAAGTTAGCGATTTTGTCTCAGGCAAAAACCATAAAACCAAAAAGAAACCGACAATATTCCAGCCAGCATACCAACTGAACGCACCTTGTGGAGTGAATGCATCGAGCAAAGAAGGCCAGGTAATTGCCAATATAAAGTTCCAAAACCATAAGTTTCCTATAGCTATTGAAGTACCCAAGGTTCTAATGTATAAAGGGAAACATTCAGCTATATATGGGAATGTGACAACACCAGAGCCGAAGGCATAAAATATAGAATACAAGTAGATACCCAAGGCAATGGAAGCAACTCTGCCAGTCTGTGAAACAGCCTCATCGATATAGAATGAGAACCCAGTCATGAACAAGAACAAAGCCATGAATGGTAAAGTAATCAACATTAAGAATCGTCTTCCATATTTATCGATTGTAAAGAAAGCAGGCAAAGCAAATACCGTGCTAATGACACCGAATCCAAGTGAGGCACCAAGAGCATTAATTTCGGCGAACCCTGACTCAACGAAGATAGATGAACTGTAATAAGCAATGACATTTATACCACAAAACTGTTGTAACCAGGACATAATCAAGGCTGCAATACCTGCATTACGATTTCTTCTGACAGTGAACAATTCTTTCAATCTTTGAGTGGTAGGAACGTTAAAACCCTCTTCTTCTTGTAAAAGAACGTACTGATAGAATAAATCTCTGGCAGCACTAATTTCGTATTTTCTAATGGATTTCAATGAATCATATGCATCTTTATATCTTCCTTTTCCCATCAACCAACGTGGAGATTCTGGAATAAATGGAATTTGGAATAAAGCAAAAAACGCAGGCAGCATTGCCGAACCTAACATTAATCTCCAATTCAAACCACCACCAATACCATTCTTAGGGACATAGTAAAAAGCAATACAAAAAACGTAACCCAAAGCAATACCAGCAGCTGTAAAAAATTGCCACAACATAGTTAATGCTCCACGGATAGGTGCTGGTGCAGCTTCAGAAGAGTACACAGGGATGGTAGCAGATTTTGGTCCGATACCAAATGCTCCAAGACAAGCTCTAGCAATGAAAAGATGAACCCAGGAGTCATTAACAAACCCTTGCCAGAAACATGCAAGAGCAGAAGCTGCAGAAGAAAAGAATATAACCCATTTACGACCAAATTTTCTGTTTAACGGATCAGTGATAAATGTTGAGACAATAGCACAAAAGAGGTATGGTGCACCATTGACTAAACCTTCCAACCATCTTGATCTTTTATCACCATTACCAATACCCATGTATGCAGGATAAAATAATAATGCACCGTTTATGACAGATTCATCAGCACCTTGAGTTGCAGCACAGAATGATATTGATAAGACAATTTGCCATAATTTGGGTGGGATATCCCATGGATGTGAGATTTCTCTTTCAAGATGAGTTCTTTGATCTTCACTCAAAGTTTTTAAATTTCTGAATCCATTTGGATTTCTTGCAACAGAAGCTGCATTAGCAAACAACTCTGGGTCACCCAGGTCATACTTTTGAGCAAAATGTCTTCCCATATTCCTAACTTGTTTCTCATCATAGGAGGTCAGAATGTTCGTAGAATCAAGGTGTTCCTCACTTGAAGAAGAGTCGTTCTTGTCATTTTGAAAAAGTCCAACATTTGCAGCTGAAGGAAGCTCGTGTGAAAAGCTAGACTGATCACTTTTGGCCTCATTCAAAACAGACGAGCTCATATTTGTTATTAAGTAATATGCCACATTAGTAATGGCATTGTTAAGAGCGATGGAAGATCTTTGCTATTTATACTTCTCACGTCAGCTTCAAAAGATTGCTCTTCTCACTCATAGTTTATTGATTTTTTTTGAGAACCTATTTTTTCTTTGTTTACAAATGTAAAAAGCCACGAAAAAGCTTATTTTCTATCCAAATGGACTGTTAAAAATCAATAATTAGGTGAAAAACCATGTTTAGAGTCCAAAGAGCACATAATATGGGCACTTCATTCACTCAATTATCAAAATACTTATCATTTTCTTGTATTCATTTGAATAGTTCAAGCCATTTCTCTTCGGTGTAATGACGTTTAGCAACTGGTTTGCGCACCCTTCACTAAAAAAAAAAAAACAAAAAAAAAACAGTGATGTCATTATTCTATTACATGTTTAAGTTAGACGTTGAATGTATAATTATTTAAGCTTTTTATTTTATTTTATTTTATTTTATTTTATTTTATTTTATTTTATTTTATTTTTATCTTTATTTTTAGTTTTAACGTTGCTACAGTTATTAGTACAGTTAACACATTAATAAAAAGTTTAATAGCTTAAGCTTATATTGATAGATTCCTGTCAAATCAATCTTGATCGTTTCTTTTTTTTTCTTATTCCCCATTTGAATATTAATTGAATTTATGCAATGTGTCTTAGTAGTTATAAATCATGTAATATGCCATCAATCCATCACCAACTTCGAATGTTTCGAAGATTTTGAACCCATAATGCTGATATATATCCCTAGCCCTGTCGTCAATAGCTTCTAGAACAGCTGGAACATTATCCTCAATAGCCTTTTCTAGAAATGGTTTTACAACTTTGCTTATTGCACCTTTAATATTTGGCTTTTCTGGATCCTTACCTAAGAATGTTAAATGCCAGAATGGTTTATCACCAAGGTACTTCTTTGCACATCTTTCAATTTCATCTTCTAAGAACTGGGCTCTTTTATTAAGTTCACAGTTGTATTTTGGATAGTCAATTTGTGGAGGAATCCAAACGGCAGCAGCAGATTCTTCAGAATCAACAGCCACTTGGGAACCCAAGTCAATGAGCTGTTTTAGCCTTTGTTTGAAGCCTTCTAAGTTTTCTTCATAAGGTTCATCGAATGAGATGTATTGGTTGATTTTTATCCTTTGAAATGCTTTGGCAATGATTTGTGATGGGAGGTTGTAATCAGTAGCGAGAAAGTAACCTGGCTTGTTGATGGTCATGATTTAGTATCTTTAGTGTATGCTGGATTCTGATTAGACTTTGAAGAAAACAGAAAGTGGCAGTACCAGTTCTTTATAGTTCCCCGTTACGTCAAGTAGTGAGTGATAAAGCCTTCTTTATGAAAAACAGTCATGAGCTAAAATTGGGGTTTTGTAAACTGGCA
>JAJLXD010000070.1:0-17134 GCA_030571115.1 Wickerhamomyces sp. yHMH617 | reverse complement strand
GTTTAGTTTACTCTGTTCCTTTTTTCTCTTTTTCTCTTTTTCTTCAATGAAAATTCAATGGGCGATTATCTCTATGGCTGTGGCGAGGTGACTGTTGGTTTGCTAACCGGTTTTCGGGGCATGTTTATGGTGGGAAGTGACTTAACTGTTGTTCGTGCTATGTCCCACTCCACCTGCCTTCAAACGGTCTTCTTAACAGACAGCGATAGTAAACAAGACCCAGAGAGCAACAGGAGCTTTGCAGAATGTACACATCGTCTGTTTCTACCTTGTGCACTTTTTGAAGGCTCCTCACACACAAATACATGTCTAGATCACCAAATTTACTTATAAAACACTCGTAATATGTACATATTGTAATTGTATATTTCTCTATTTACTTTTCCACTTTCAATATTTATATTTTAAATTATGGGAAAATTTTATTCCATCACAACTACATCTATATACACAACGCACTGCATATAAACCATGGACAGCTCGCTCAAGCCCTTGGTAAACAAGGAGAAGCTAAAGTCGTATTATCGTCTTTACCAGAAAACGGTCCCCTTTTGGTACCTGTTGAGCATTCTGTTTGGTATCTTCGTTTATTACTCAAGACAAGGAGAGTCTTCTTCATACGATATCGACATATTCAACTTCGAGGATAAATACCAACAGGACACCTCTCTCACAGATCCGTACCTGATAACGTCAATCAGAAGACCCACACAATTGGAAGACTTCCCTTTCGATTCAGACACATCTGTCCTACCCATTGCTCCATATAAATACATTCAAGAGAAATTAGATTTTAAGGCAACAATGACCGTTTATTTAGAATTCATCAAGAATTTCGTTAAGAAGTCAACAAATGGTGGTTCTGGACTACAACCTCCAGTGTTCAATTTTGATTGGAAAGATTTCGTTGATCTAAATATCTTGAAACCATTACTCGAAGAAAAACCAAATTGTTTTAGAATTGGTGCATTGGGTGCAACTCAAAGAACACCTTGGTCAAATTGTTTGGATGAGCCTCAAAATTTGGGGTTTGTGTTCATCACCCCATCTTTAGAACCGGAAACTGAGTTCAGATTATCTATAAGAGGTAAATCTTATCTGTATACAGCTGCTCCACTACCACAGAAATTAATTTTCCTAGCTGGTGAACTAGCATTTGTTACTAGAACAGGTAAAAAGCTAGGGCTAGAAGAAGGAACAATGATTGACGAATACATCCAAAGAAAAGTGGCTGATTCCGTATCTTTGACTCCTGATCAAATTGTTAAAAGTCCAATCAACCCAATCACTGAAATTAATGACATCTCAAAAATTTTGAATAGAGATTTGACTGATTTGAATGCACCAAGACAAAGTGAAGT
The DNA here is from genome assembly GCA_030571115.1 of Wickerhamomyces sp. yHMH617. Lineage (NCBI taxonomy): Eukaryota > Fungi > Ascomycota > Saccharomycetes > Phaffomycetales > Wickerhamomycetaceae > Wickerhamomyces > Wickerhamomyces sp. yHMH617. Next base: position 15,773 of record JAJLXD010000070.1, on the reverse strand, counting down.
GAATATAGAATTGAGTTCCTTTCAAGCTCATACCACGAAGGAGAAAGCTCTATTAGCAAATGCCGCAAGACATTATGACGATAAACATTTTAGAAACGTTTTACTCAAATCAAAAGATGGGAAATGGGTATCTGAAGAATATTACGATTGGAGATTTTTTAACAAGAAGCTGAATAATTTGAATAAGAGAATATCATTGCACAACATTGTTGAAAATTATTTACAACTTTGCAAAAATCTGGGTCTTACTACTTGGCTAGCTACTGATTCTTTGATTTCATGGTCCCATAATGGGCTAATTGGACCATGGGAAGATACTGTCAGATTCGAAATACCTGCTGCTGACTTAACAAGGCTAGCAAACTCTTTCAATTACTCACTGATCATTTCGGATCCAAGAAATGACACAGGAAATTATCTAATCGACATTTCCCCTTGGTATTTACAAAGAGCTATCACAAACGATGGTGGTGCAGCTCCTGATCCAATTGATGCTAGGATTATAGACACCAAGACTGGTCTTTATATTGAACTATCGGGAGTTGTGAAAGCTCCAAGAGTCCCGGAGTCGTTGACAACTTTGACTGGTGACAATAACATTTCACAATACTTCGTCACAGGGAAGGGAAATTTCTGGTATGCTCCTAAATTATTGCCTTTAAGAAGAACCATATATGAAGGTAAAATAGCAAATGTTCCTGGTGAACTATTAGAAGAACTACCGTCACCCCCACCAAGTTACATTTTCAGGGATCATCTGAGATTATTTGTTGATGAAAAGAAATGTAGTTATGTTCCAGAAGAAGAAAAAGTGAAATTTGACCAAACATACATAGGGTGTTGTCATGATAACTTGATATGGAAAGAGTACAATTCAACGAAATATGCTACAGCAAAATTTTTGAAAGATAGTGGGTCACCTCTGAACATTTTAGATGAAATTGAAATGAATTTTTAAGGACTAGACCGCAATACCACGACCGTCTCTATCCCAACTGTAAGCTTTCAACGCTTCTTTTCTTTTTCTTGAGTTTTCTTTGAATTTGTCAATATAATCAGTTAATAAGATCAGATTTTCACAATCTTTTATACTTAGTGTTAACTGATTTCTAACCATCTTCAAAAATTCAAATGGAAATGCAACTAGAGCCCCTTCAATAGCTCTGACAAGAACTTTCACAAAATATTTGATTCTATTGATCTTAGTAATGTCTGTATGATCACCAGCGTTGAAATTATTGAGAACTGAAATAAATGAAACAGCAGCAACGAACAAGAAAAATGAGAATAAAAAGGGATATTTATGCAAATTCTCATCTAATTTTAAAATCTCTTCTAGAATTTCGATACAATTTGATAACTTCTTGAGTTGAACATCTGTAACTTCATTTGAAAATTCACCCAATGTTTCTGATTCTTCGATATTCAATGTGATAAAGCTTAAAATTTGATTGATATATTTGGCATATAATATGTCCAAAGTTGCCTGTGCTTCCTTTGCCGGGGAACTGATCGTTTGAATCATATCTTGGAATTTATTTAAAGCTTCCAAACTTTGAGCTTCCGATTCAATTAACATGTTCTTCAGTAAACGCTTTGTATTAGGGTCTTGCGATTTTCTGTATTGTATGTATTTTCCCATGAGTGAACAGATAGGAATACTCCAGCCATAAAGATCAAACCCAACCTGTGAAACATCATGAAACTTCTGTCTATTAGGGTCATGTGTTGGTATATTCACTTCCTGAACCGTAGTGTTCCAAATGAACTCATCATAAGGAATATAGACATTTAAACATTCTTGATCTTTGATCAAAATCTGAACATTGAAACACAAAGCAGTTAATCTATCCAGGATATAAAGTCCCCACCAAGTTCTTAATCTCTCTTCGATTAAGTCACTACTCAATGCAGGATTGATCTCTGTGATCCTTAACCTTTTAGAAACCTCATAGCCTAATCGCCACCAGTGAACAGAATCACTTGCATATGATAGCCATGGCATTAAAAACCCAAGATGGACTGTTGTGATCAAGTCATCAAACTCAAAGAGTTCTAAATCGGAAGGAAATAGTTCTTGAATGACCCTGTACAACGATTGACATGCAAAGTCTCTATTACTACCAGCAAAAAAGGCATGGTCAATTTGAACAGCTGATGCTAGCAGGACACTCAAAAGAAGAGAAGGCTTTGTTTTTCTTTTACTTTCAAGCATAGGTATTCTTCGTAATATTGAGAAGACCTTCGGAGCAGGTTGTATTTCGGAATCAAAATAATAATACAGCAATTCATCAGCAACAGCAAAAGGAATCCCAATTTTCTTAAGTTGTTCCGAGGCATTGAGCAAGATAGGATATTTTGTTTCGCCTAGACTAAGATCGACCAGTGACTTGTGTAAAAATGAGTTTGAAGAAATAACATTGGAAAACCCAGCTTGAGCCAATGTTATGGTTGGTTTTTTAGGAGAAATCTGGATGGTCTGCTTTGCTGTTTTGATGTTGTTTTCCAAGGGAATCAGACTAGGTAGGGCAGAAGAGGTTTTCCTCTTTTTGATCTCTTTAGGGTACTTAGCGCTGGCTCTGCCTCGGCGTTTCTCTTCTCTTAAATAGGTACAATTGATCTTGAGGTGCTCACAGTGCGAGCAGGGGTCTTTGCCGTCACATTTGGTTCTTCTGCTGTTGCACGAGTCGCACGCTTTTCTGATCCTGACCTTCTTTTGGTTAGGCAGATCGTTGAGAACTGAGCTCATTTTGTTAATGCTGTTAGTTTGTAAATGGTTTAATTAAAAGTAATAAAAGGATAAATAAACAGGTTGAATTGGCAAAATTAATTGCGGGAATTCAATTTAGCCGACAATTTAACAAAAAAAGAGGTTACCCGGAGATTTGGTACATGTATTTCATTTAAGAATTCACATACATTGAGATCGTATATATTTATTCTAGTTCCTGAAAGCCTTTCTTTCGTTCACCCACATGTCCCTCTGCTTCTTGAACCATTCGGGTAAATCAAATTCAAGCGGAAGTGGCACCTTAATAGGATCAACGTTGAACCCAGGCTCCGTTCTGTAGAACAAACTGTACTCAGTTCCATGGTACAGCTCATGATGAACCGTATTGCTGTTTGACCTATGGTTCTTCCTCTTTCTCTTTTCAACCATTTCTAGTAGAGATTTCGGCACTTGCGGAGACCCTGAAAGCATGCTCTCATCGATCTCTTCCTCCCCGAGATCTGCATCTTCTGCAACTTTCTTCTCAGTGTTAATCGATCCGTTATCCACGGAATCCCGTCTCAGATTCCTCAAGTCAGGAACTAGTTGAATCGATGCTAACTCTAAGAAAGTTTCTGAGAAATAGTTTGAATGTTTTCCTGTGAATAAACGGTATTCAGATATTATACTGGAATAATTCCACTTGCATATCTTTCTCAGTAGTCCTATTATCACATTGGTCTTGTCAATTATCAAAAGATTGTATGTGTTACGATCCAACACCACTTTTAGTACCTTCTGGATCACTTCAGCAGGGAATGCCATCCAGTCATTGTTATTTTGGTCACCTATCTCAGTATTGATCGATTCACTCTCAAACTTGATCGATTTTATATTATTCATCTTCATAAATTTCCTAAAATTCTTCATTACCTGTGTCTCTTTATTTAATATCACAATAGTTTTCAACTGAACGGTCTCCAGAAAGGAGAAGTTTATAGCATCAATCTTGGAACATCTGTCTGCACAAAATATTTATTAGTAAAAAGGAATCACAAGCAAAAAAAAAACATTAACTGGTATTCAGTACATACAAACTCCCTCTTCTACGATTCCAAAGTTATCAGGCGGTAACAGCATCTCTTTGCGTCGTATACACTAACGAACAAGTAGCTGATATACTTCCTAAAATTAAATACATATATACTAATTGTTACTCTACCGCTGACTCAGCAACGCTATAACGATTACATAATATTTTTAATTAAGAGTTTTTTTCGCGAAAGAACGTATGGGAAAATTCTACGGCAAAAAAAAAGTGGACGAACAACAAAAACTGGCAAAAACATAAAAACATCTAAACAGTAACGACAGACATCAACAAAACCCTCAATTAGTGTTTCATAGTTTCACTGCTCTGGCCATTGGAAACTTGATTATAGTGAGTGACTAGATTTTTTGTTTCAAGCGCTCCATCTGATCGTTAACTAACCCTTCAAGGAGTCTCTAATTGTGTTTTTAACCCACTATTTGAATCTGCCACTAGTCAACTCATCATTAATTTGTCACTCAACCAAGAAAACAGCCCAGAGAAGGGCCAAAGCTCAAAGGTGTCGTCAGATTTAATTAAGATTACAAACTCGCAATTGGCAATATTATCAACTTCCATAACACAGATCAATTTCCAGAAGACTCTAGGTCAAATACACCAGATTCTTGATTCGCTTCCATCTCCTGAAGTCCACGTCAAATATCTAAGAAGGCTTCTACTAACCAATTCGACTTTAATCCCAACCAACATAGTTTCAAATCCCGCCAGCGAGAAACTTATTGAGTACGAACTGAACTCTTTAAAACCAGAGTTATTTCAACAACTACTGATAAACGTTGATACCAATCTATTGGAGCTTTTCAGTCTACAAGAGTTATTTGATACGTATCACATCAAGGATATTCAAAGACTAAACCTTGCCCTCAATATCGATTCAGAACAATCTAGCGAGGTAATAACGTCTTCACTTCCTGTTCTTCTGAAATCTTTTTCTGATAGGTCCATTGATAAACGACACATACTTGATCTATCAAATAAGTTCTTCAAATCATCTCATATCACATTTCAAGCTAAGCTTCTTTTTTCAATATCGTTTTTGGAGTACCTCTCGGACGATCCAAAACTAGAATCAGCTGTCCTTCCTTCAATAGAAAGTCTTTTCGCACCTTTTATTGGAATGGACTTCTTACAAGTACTGCGCTCTTTTGGCGGTGAATATATTGTTCCTGAACGCCTGCTAGGTGAATTATTGGCTATACAATCACAAGAACAACTTGAAGATGCCATTAGTTTACTATTAGCCGAGATTTTAACTCCTGGTTCACAAAAAATTACTCAAGAGGGGTTTACTGCACTAACTCCTACATCGATCCCTGAAGCATCTGCTAAAGGCTCTCAACTGGGCTCAATATTCAGAAAGTTATCGAAACATCCAAATTGGGATGTTGTCTTCAAAAGTATCAATGACAAGTTGACTTCACCCCAGATTACGCAGGCCTCATTGAGTGAACTTTTATCAGCATTAGACGATTCCACTATAGATTTTTTCTTGGAATTCGACTGGAATTTGAACACAAAAATCCAGTTATTCATTATTTTGAGACAATTAAACCCTCAGAATGGTTCATTCGATCTATTGAGAACGAACTATTTGAAACCAATCATTAATGATCCGGATTTCTCAAACATAAAAAGCTCGGTTTTGTTCTATTATAATATCACAAGACTCGAGTTAGATTGTATCTCAAAATCTTCTTTAATTGAAAACTTGGAGTTCAAAAAGTTCCTTCATCAAATTTTTGAAGAAGATATCAGAGCTGCTCCTGAGCTTATTACTTTGGGATGTGCACAGTTCACTCCAAAATCAAAGACAATTGATGATCTCTTAGAAAACTTAATTGTCCATTTGTTAGATGAATCTTCGTCTTATTTTGTTTTGGTTTTGAGCTACATGAAGGACAAACCATTGCTATTTCAGATATTGACTAAGTTAGTTTCTATCAAAGGATCACTTCATCCTGACACACTAGACTATTTGACAAATAAGAATCTTGTCAATGAATATCTGGAAAGTGTCAATTTTGAATCTGGCCTAGCTTTAGCTGTTCAAGCAGTGAAGGTAGGCTGGGGAGGCTTCGAAAAATATTTAACTGATAATGCTGATATTGAAGTGCTGTTGAACTTTTTGAAGAAGCAATCAACAATCGAAGAAAATGGTAAAAATGTTAGAACAACTAGTTTAAAAGCTATTTATACAATAATTGAAACTATACCAAAGCAAAAACTCAATGAAAGCCAATTCGAAGAATTTCAGCTATTACAATCTCAAACCTTGCAAGCATTTCCACGTTTAATCAACTTTGGCTTTGGTCACGATGAAGCAATTTTAGCCAATGGCGAAGCTAATTCATTTGCTATTGATGTTGAGCAAGATATGAAGGTATTCTATCAGAAGATGTATAATGAGGAAATTTCCATCAAAGACGTCATTAGCATGTTGTCTTCTCTTAGAGAGAGTGACCAACCAAGAGATCAAGATGTTTTTGCTTGTATGATTCATTCATTGCTTGATGAATACAGATTCTTCCCAGAATATCCATTAGCTGCCTTAGCAATCACTTCTGTTCTGTTTGGTTCAATGATCTATTTCCAACTAATAAGAGGTACCGCTTTACGTATCGCCTTAAGGTACATTTTGGATTCATGTCAACATCCGCCTGAATCTAATATGTTCAAATTTGCTGTGCAAGCATTATATGCTTTTAGACAACGATTGGACGAGTTTCCAAACTACTGTTCAGCTTTGAAGGAGATTGAATCATTGAAGTCTCAGCAACAACTTTACCAGATAATATCTAATGTTGTTAATAACAAACATGGTGTTATTGTTGGAGACATTGCATTAAACCAATCTCAGCATCAGCAACAGCAGGAGCTAAATGAGGAACCAAGAGAATCATCATTGAAGGCAATCTTCAGAAATGGTCCTATAGTGAATGATACGTATCAAGAGAGGCCTAAACAGGAAGTTTCACAACGTGTATTATTTTTGGTTAATAATTTATCTGATGATAATCTTGAATCAAAGATAAACGATTTAAAAGCTATTTTGAAGCCATCAATCTATCAGTGGTTCTCTACCTTTTTGGTCATCCAAAGAGCCAAGCAAGAACCTAATAATCATCACTTATACGGGGCTATCATACAATCCATCAATGATGAGTTGTTAGTCAGCCATATTACATCTGTTACAGTTCAAGAAATTGATGATTTATTGAATGAGCCTGAAGAATCAACGTTGCAAAGAACTTATATTAAGAACCTTGGTAGTTGGCTTGGTCGCATCACATTGGCTAGAAATAAGCCATTGAGATATAGAAATATTGCATTGAAGGAGTTGTTGGTGGAAGCCTTTGATAAGTCAAAGTTATCGTTGGTTATCCCATTAGCTGCTAAGATTTTGGATCAAACGAAAGATTCAGAAATCTTTAAATATCCAAATCCTTGGACTCTTGGTATATTGAAGACTTTGGTGGAACTTTATCAGTTCGCTAATTTAAAATTAAACTTGAAATTCGAGATTGAGGTTTTGTCAAATAACCTGAAAATTGAGTTAGATGATATTGAACCAGACACAATTATTAGAAAACATGACAGTCGTGAATTAGAGTCATCTTTAACGCTCGATATATCTAGCTTGAGAATTGATGCTACCAAACCAAACGTCGTTGGTCAGCAGGTTTTACCAACAGCTGAACCCAATTTGAGGAATCAGCAATACTTGCAACAACAGACTGGGACTCCTATTCTTCAACAGCAGCTCTTGCAACAACAGCAGCAACAACATCTTCAGCAACAACAACAACAGCAGCAGCAGCTCCAACCAATACATCAAGCACAATTACAACAGCAATTGCTACAACAACAACAGCAGCAGCAGCAACAACAACAACAACAGCAGCAGCAGCAGCAGCAGCAGGCTCAAGTCCAGATCACGGATGGACCATTCCAAAATCTTCTGGGCTCAACTGCTTTTGTTACTCATCCAAATCTAAAAAGAGTTTTTATATTATCTTTGACTAAGTCTGTGCGTGAGCTACTTCCTCCGGCCGTTGAAAGGGCTGTTAGTATCGCAGTGACTACTACCAGATCATTGATTTTAAAAGATTTTGCTACCGAAGCCGACGAGTTTAAAGTTCGTTCTGCTGCTTACAATGTTGTTCGTCGTTTATCCGAAGGGTTGGCATTGGCTACATGTCGTGACCCACTAAAGGAAAGTATTCAATCAAATGTACAAAGTATTGCTCCACAATTGTTGAATTTGGATACCGCCTTGTTGGATGAGTTGCCACAGGCTATAAATGATAATATCGACTTGGTATGTGGTGTCATTGAGAAGGCTGCAATGGAAAAATCTGTTCAAAAAATTGATGAAGTGCTAGCCTCTTCAATTTCAGCTCGTCGTTTACATCAAGAGAAAAGACCTGATGAACCATTCTTTTCTCAGTATTTGTCGAGATATGCCATCACATTACCGGAACCATTGGGTTTGAAGCCAACTGGTGTCACTCCGCAACAATTTGAAAACTATGAAAGGTTTGGAAGAGGCTCTCTTGTTCAGGCTGTTACCCCCACACTTGTCCAACACAATGTCACTTCTCCTGCCTTTGTGCAAAAGCAGTTAACACCAGAACAGTCATTTGCTTATGCCCAGACTCTTGTTGAAAACTTACAAAGATCCATTTTGGAATCTTCAGCCACTCATTTCAAGCAAGTGACGTTGGATTCCAATCTCCGTTTACTTCTAGGGCAAATTTTTAACGTGTTCACCAAAAACATCACAAAAGATGCTCTAGTGTTAAGAATTGCGCAACTCGTTATAAACGGATTGTTTACAAACTCTAATAACCCGCTGTTAGTTGAAGTGTTTGTGTTTTTGTTAGATAAGTTATGTGGGCTTTCACAAGCCACTAAGAAAGATGTTATTTGGTGGTTACAGCATGCTCCTGATGAACGTAAATTCAACATCGAGGTCATATTTCCACTATTGAATGCTGGATTGATTCAACCTTATGATTTCGATTTACCTTTATCCAACTACATCGATGGTTCCAATCCTTCAACTGTTGAGTTTGCAATTAATTTCATTGAAAAGGCTTTTGAATCCTCTGAATTTACATCCTACCACTCTGATTTTGGTTATTCTATTGATAAATTGGGCACCTTAAGAAATGTCAATGAAAAGATTACACCATTCCTGGAAAATATTAGCAAATTTTCGTTCTTCCAGAGTAATGAAGAGGTGACAAATAGTGATAGATTTAGCTACATTTTCACTGAGTGGATCCGCTTGATTCAGCATAAATCTAATAATGAGAAATTGAGATATGTATTCATTCATCAATTAATGGACTCTGGTATTTTAAATGATGTTGAGTATATTACCTTGTTCTTCAGAAATGCTGTGGAGATTTCTATTGGATATTTCAAGGAAAGCGAATCTGTCAATGATGGATTTTTGGCTACCGATGCTCTTTCAAAATTAGTTGTCAGTTTGCTTGTTTACTTTGAAGATGATGATGAAACAGAGAACTCTTCAAAGGCCAATTTCTTCAAATTAATTGTTTCAATTTTCTCTTTAGTTTTTGCTAATGATCACAATAATTCAAAAGAGGAGTTCAACGAGAGACCATACTTTAGATTCTTTTCAACTTTGTTATACGAATGGGGTATTGTTGAAAATCAGAAAGATTTTAGCGGCCAGTTCTTCTCAATATTAGCAGATTTTTTCAATGCTTATCAACCATTGGCCTTCCCTGGTTTTGCATTTGCTTGGATTACTTTAATATCTCATCGCCATTTCTTGCCAGAAATTTTGGCTTTAGAAGACTCAAGAGCCCAAAAAAAATTCATCCTGTTGATATTGGATCTATTAAGATTTGAATCCAAGTATGTGAGATCTAAAGAAATCCCTGAGGTTTTTTCAGTTGTTTACAAGGGAACTTTGAGAATCTTCTTGCTTTTACTACATGATTATCCTGAAGTTTTGGTGCAGCATCATCATCAACTTGTGTGTGAGATTCCACCATCTTTCGTTCAATTGAGAAACATTGTTTTATCTGCTTTCCCAAGATCCATTTCAATGCCAGACCCATTTACACAAGGTTTAAAGGTTGATAGATTACCTGAAATTTCTGAACCTCCAATTGTTGCATATAATCCTCAGAATGATTTGAAATCTTTGAAGAAATCTGTCGATGCATACTTAAGAATCCCGTCGAATCTTCTCCTAAAGAGTATTTTGAATGGATTGAAACAATCACCAGCCAAAGAAGCAGGAATTGGATATTCTAAAACTAACTTCAATGTTAAGTTGGTGAATGCATTAGTGTTATACGTTGGTATTTTGGCTGTTCAAGAAAGACAAAGCAATGGACAATACTTCAGTCCAAAGTCTGCCCATTTTGCATTATTGGCTGGTTTAACCCAAGAGGGCTCAGTGGAGTTCCAATATCAAATTATTGAAGCTATTTGTAATCAGTTGAGATATCCGAATTCTCACACACATTGGTTTAGTTATTTGTTACTCCATTTCTTTGGATCTCAATCTTTATGGAATGGCAAGAAGTCTCAAGTTCAACAGATCATTACAAGAGTGTTACTGGAGAGAATCATCTGTAACAGACCACATCCATGGGGTTTATTGATAACTTTGACCGAATTGTTGAAGAACACCGAACTGGCCTTTTTCGAGCTACCCTTCATCAAATCCTCGCCAGAAGTTGAAAAGATGTTCGGTGCCCTTTTACGTCATGTTAGCAGCAAAACACAGCAAGTCTGAACATAATTCAACGTCACACACACACGTTTTGTACAATAGTGTTTATTAGTAAAAATCAGAGTAATTTTGAATAATGGTTGTAGATCTCGCGAAATGTTTATTAGTAAAATCAAGAAAAATAAAGAGAAGTTCAAATAGAAAAACGCTATCAATTTTTAATTAACCACGATCAGCAAATTGAACAGAAGATGTTTTCCTTTTTGAGAAAGCGAAGACAGTCTGGTGAAAGTGATATCAGTGAATTCAACGTTGATGAACCTCGTGTGAAATCCAGAAAACCACCGAGTAAGTTTCCTGTTATTATTTTGATGAATATACAAGAACTGTACTAACAAACCGACTCAAAGACACCGCTTTCAGACAGCAAAGACTTAAATCATGGCAACCAATCCTCTCGCCTAAATCAGTTCTTCCTTTACTTCTACTGTTGGCTGTGATATTCACGCCATTAGGTATTGCGCTGATCTACGTGACGTTTAATGTACAACAAGTGATCATTGAATATGGGCAGTGCAGCGAATTAGCCAATACTTCAGACTTTTCAGAGATCCCTGGAAAGTATTACACTACACACTTTGATTCTGGTAATAATGATTACAAGCCAAGCTGGAAATTGGTTGAGACTGACGATAATTTGAAATGTCAAGTAAAGTTCCAAGTTCCAAGTGATATAAAGGGTCCAATTTTTTTGTATTACAGGTTAACAAATTTTTATCAGAACCATAGAGAATATGTGGAGTCATTTGACCTAAAACAGTTGAAAGGTGTTGCTGTTCCAGCTGATGATTTGGATGAAGATTGTGGTCCGTTGAGAAAGAACAATGAAGGTAAAGCTATCTATCCATGTGGATTGATTGCAAACTCACTATTTAATGATACTTTTAGCTCGCCTTATAAAGCGACAGATACAACAGATATATTCAACATGACCAATTCCAAGATATCATGGAGTTCAGATAGGTCGAGATATAAAAAGACGAAGTATGATCCAAGCGATATAGTGCCTCCACCGAACTGGGCTAAAGCGTATCCAGAAGGGTACACATCTGAGAACATTCCTGATCTATCGGAGTGGGAAGAGCTGCAGGTGTGGATGAGAACTGCAGGGTTACCAAGTTTCATGAAGATGGCTCTGAGAAATGACAGTGGGACATTGGACTCGGGTGAGTATATCATTGACATTGGGCTCAACTACCCTGTATCGCTGTTTGGAGGCAAGAAATCGGTTGTGCTCACGACGAGCACGATCATCGGTGGTCGCAACTTGAGTTTGGGAATTGCGTATCTCGTGGTTGCAGCACTTTCGTTGCTTTTTGGAATCCTGTTCCTCATCAAATATATAATCAAACCACGTAAACTTGGTGATCACAACTACTTGAACTTTGACCGAGAAGAAGAGCAGCAAAGTCGAAATGTTCGAGAAATTCTATAAAAAGATCCTCTATTTTTCTATACAAATACATTTTATGTAGAACTAATTATATCCAACAAAAGCTGATAATATAAAGACTAAAGAAAAAAAAAACATACAAGAAGTAGATAATTTTCATTAATGCGTATGAGTATTCTTTAATTATTAATCAGTTTGCTAAAAGTTTTGTTAAAAGTTTTCTAATCATTGTCATTTTTTTAATACAGTTTTCATTATATTGTTTCTTTCATTGAGAAAAACAACAACACAATAAAAAAAAACGGCAAAAAATCAACAAATAAAAAACAATAAACAAACCTTTCCAAAACACACATAAAATTCTCAAGCAATTGCAAGAAAATGTCCAGAGTTAAGAGGATTTTGAAGGAGTTGGATGACGTTCAAAAGGACAAAGAAGCATTGATCACGCTCAAGCTGATTTCAGAGGACGATTTGAGTCATCTTACTGGGACGTTTATTGGGCCTCCAGATACTCCTTATGAAGGTGGTAAATTTCTTGTTGATATCAAAATCCCTAATGAATACCCTTTCAAACCACCAATCATGAAGTTCGAGACGAAAGTCTATCATCCTAACATCTCGTCCGTCACCGGTGCAATTTGTTTGGATATTTTGAAAGACGCATGGACACCTATTTTGACACTTAAATCGTCCTTGATCTCTTTACAATCGTTATTCCAATCTCCAGAACCAAGTGATCCTCAAGATGCAGAGGTTGCTAAACATTACATTTCTGATAGAGCAGGGTTCAACAAGACTGCAAAATATTGGACCCAAATATATGCTAGAAATGGCGATTCAGAAGACGTTAATGATGCTGCTTTATATGGTATAGATGAAGAAACAGTAAAGAAATTTGAAAATATGGGATTCACAAGAGAAAAAGTCATTGAAGCGTTGAGAAGATTGGGTATAAAGAAAGTTGAGTCTGGTGAACCAAGAACTGAAAATAAAGTGATTGAGGAATTATTGAAATAAAGTTGGGAGCATTAATTACACACTACTATTCTTATAGTTGTTCTTTATTGAGTCATAAATTAAAGTATTATTCATTAGCTACTCCTATGCTCTTTTTATCTTTTATTTTATTTTCTTTTTTTTTGGCTTTGGCTTTGGCTTTGGCTTTGGCTTTTGTTTTTGGCTTTTGTGAACCTGTCTCTTGACGAAATAATGCCCTTATTTAGCAACAGCTTTCTTCTTTTGACCAGCAGATCCATTTGCTTGTCTGTTTGTATTAACTTGTTTATTGTTTTGTCTATTATTTCCTGTAGCTGAATTTTTCTTACCTCTATCATTAAACTCGGTGCTTGGACTCTTTTCCTCGAATTCGACAACAGATTCACCAATTCTCAATTTACCTTTAGCTAATGCTTTTTCTTGACTTTCTTTAGTTTCAAATGCAATCAATCCATATTGGCCTTTAGGTTCAACTTTACTAGTCTTACCAAATGCTCTTTCGATGGCTGTTTTCAATTCAGTAGCTCTTAATAAGTTAATGTTGGTGACTTTAACAGGGAATTGATATTGGTTTGGGTTTGGCTTTCTAGATTTGGTATTAGCAGCAGCTGGTGGAGGACCATTTGGAGATTGAGGTTGAGAAGATGCTGCATTAGAAGCTGTGACCGTTGCCGTGTGTGGGACAGTTGGGTTTGCTGTAGAAGCACTAGAAGCACTAGAAGCACTAGAAGCAGCGGAAGCAGCTTTTGCTTCTTTTTCCTTTTGTGCTTTCTCTTTAGCAGTTAAAGAAACCTGGGCCCAGCTTAATACAGGTGCAGGCTTGACAACTTTTGGTTCTTCTGATTTTGGTTCAGCTTTTGATTCTTTTGGTTCTTTTGGTTCTTTTGGTTCTTTTGGTTCTTTTGGTTCTTTTGGTTCTTTTGGTTCTTTTGGTTCTTTTGACTTTGGTTCCTTTTGCTCCTTTGGTTGTTGGACTTGTTCTTTTGGTGACTCCTGTTTGACATCTGCTTTCTTTGGTTCTGGTTCTTTACCTTCATTAACGCTGGATTTAGCAGAGCCATTAGTTTGGGCAACAGCTGGCTTTTCAACAGAAGTAGTTTTACCATTGGTTAGAGTTTCTTCAGCTTTTTTAACAGGTTCTTCCTTCTGATCTTCAATTCCTTCTTTCTTTTCTTGTTCAACCTCGACTTTGACATTTTTTTGTTCTTCTTCCTCATCGTTGTTTAATTCGAAGTCATCATCTGGGATAAGTCTGAAGATGTCATTAGTGATATCGTACGAGTTAGCAACGCTTCCAGGGGCCAAGATGAAAGACTGGGTGAATCTGAAGACAGGGCTTTCATCAGTCAAAGCCAATTCACCAATGACATTAATCAAAATGGAGTTTTCGAACACGGATTGAGAATCAATGCTAGAGACCCTGATTTTAGAGTCCGCAAAGTACGTAGCGGAGGCATAGAACTTTTCGATCTCGTCTTTATTTGATTGGACTTTGGTCTCCAATGATTTGTTTGAGATCTGGCCCTTTTCTGGAACGGTTGAGTGGGTGAGTCTTGCATTTGGTGTATAGATTTGGTAAAGCTTCGTGGGATCCTCGTGCAGCTTCTGGTAGTAAAACTGGACAAAGGAGTATGTAACAGTTTCTGTAGAGACCATCTTTCTTTCTTACTTTTAGATAATTTGATCTTTTCAACTTTTCATTTACTTTTCTTTTTCACTTTTTCACTTTTTCACTTTTTCGTTAAATTTCTTTATAAATTTTATAAATTTTTTGGTGGTGGTGAGAGTTGACGCGAAAATTACTGTTTTTGGTTTTTGGTTTGAGATTTATAGTATATATAAATTTATATATAATGTTCTATCATAAATCTGCTGTGGTCATTAGCGAATTGAGTTGGGTTTGTAGTTCTGTCTCACTACTGAGACCATGGATCACACCGGAGTATCTTTCGATGTCGGCAACCCTGTTCTTGAGCTCGAGCAGACAGAAGTTAGTTAAGAGGGCTTGTCCACCAGTTGTCACAAATAAATTCAATCGTGGTAGGTTGAGGTCATCCGCGAGTTGTTCCAGGCTCGTCTTGGTCGTGGAGTCCTTGCTCACAAACTTGGATAGGAACTTCAAGTCAAACAAATTTGGAAAGAACTGATCAACTTTCCTCAAAAAATCTTCCTCTTTAACGGGCATCATGTTATTAGTCAATATTGAGATTAAGAACCCCAAGTCATATCCAGTATGGAAACTAGTCCAATGAACTTCTGGAAGCAATACAAGACCTGATGAGGTCAAAACTTCTGCAAATTCAAATTGATCAATACCCATTAGTTGATGTTTATGGAAATCAATGCCTGTTTTGATTAAAGATTCAAAAGAATCATTCGAAATCATCTTTGAGTTCAAATCAAATTTAAAATTGAATTGCCATGTGCTGTGTATGTGGTCCGGTTTCTTACCATTAGCATCACTTAATGAAATACCAAATTGGATCAAATTCAACAAATCAGCATTGGCTCTTAAGGTTTGATAGTGATAATCATTTGTAGATGCAAATACACCTACTGGTCTTGCCAAAATTCCTGGAAATTCAGTTGAGAAAGACACATAATTATATTCAGTTATCAGTTGGCGAATCACTTGGAACTCTCTATGGAAGTTATCATTCCATACTTTCTTGATGGAGGTCACTTGTACAGGTAATTGTTGTTGTTGTTGTTGTTGTTGTTGTTGTTGTTGTTGTTGTTGTTGTTGTTGTTGTTGTTGTTGTTGTTGTTGTTGTTGTTGTTG
>JAJLXD010000069.1:97472-129583 GCA_030571115.1 Wickerhamomyces sp. yHMH617 | reverse complement strand
TTTTTTTTTTTTTTTTATATTATTTTTCAGTCAGTGAGATGAGATGAGCTTCATTATAACGAAAGCTTAAGAAGAGTTAAAAAGACAGAAATCTCTCAATGCTGACTCCAAGATTCACCTGTTCACAAGATGATGAGTTTGTTTATATAAATATCCAGATATCACACATTAGGTTTGATTCTGTTGGAGTTCAAATGATCGTTGAAGACGACCTCTTCATTTTCTCTTTAAATCCATATTACCTTAGATTAAGGTTCTCTCATAAGCTGGTTGATGATGAAGAACATACTGGTAATGCGCACTATGAGTCTCAAGAGGAGCAGATTAAGATCAAAGTTTACAAGCTGAACAAAGGTGAAACTTTTCGGGACTTGGACCTTCCTGCTAAACTATTGGCTCGAGCTGGTGAAAATAACCAGGAGGAACCTCTAGATACAAAACAACTACTGAATGAAATAGGAATTCAAACTCAGGATGAAGGGCTGATAAAAGATATTACAAAAGAACTACAGCAAGATAACACGACGAAACCCAAACCTTTGATTGAGGTTATCGATGGGGATGATAAAATATCAGATTTACAGCATACCTTACAAGAAGGTGAGACTTTCAATTGGGAAATCGATCAAAAGTTCGACTCTGACAATGTTTTAAAGACGAAGTATGGATTTAATGAGGAATATGATTCCATTATTGGTGTTTCTATTTCAAACGGTAATGATATAAATGATTTAGATGATCCTGAACATACATCACCAAATGATCGTATCAAGGAGAGATTACTTAAAGAGAACTACAAATTTGACCCTGAATATTATGCTGCCGATTACATGACAATGAAATATTCGCAAGATGATGAAGATTCACAGATTAAAGAACTATTGAAATGGGAAAATCCACTATTATCATCTGTTTCAATCGAATTTACAAAGGAAGAAAATAATAAAATGTTAGACCTTCCAAAGAAAAATCATTTGATAGGAAACCCAAAGCCATTATACTACTTCTTGATTTCACTATTGTTTAGTTATTCATTTGAACTAAGAGAAACAGAAGGTGATTTGAACACAGAATCCGCATGGACAATAGGAAAGTTAACACCTCAAATATCCTCATTAGACTCGCAAATAATTCTGCCAGATGTGACTTCAGTACCTATCTTGAAAGCCATCATTATAACAAGCATAAGAAGATCAGTGGCATATCCATTACATAGAAATTTTGAACTGTCTTATAAGGCTTGGGTAGACACAGTGAGACTGCTGCAAAAGGGAAAGAAAACAGTGCTGAAGGCGTTACTCACATTGCATGAGCCTTTCAGATATCATGATGTTTACTATGTGTATAATAAGATCTGGATTGATGATTTTATCAATTGGTTGATTAATGACCCTAAAGATCATGATTTTATCCTCAAATCTCTTGGGGAAGAGTTACAGAGAAATTTGGATCAGCTGGAGAAAAATGAGATAGTTTTTGAGACATTGGATGAACAAGGTGATGTTGACACTTTCTTGAACATCCTTGAGATTGAACAGATTGCTGAAGAGATGTATTTAAATGATCAGCGCGAACAATCACAAATTTAAACTAACCGTCTCCTCCATGATTTCTCCGATTGTTCATATATTATTGTAGTATAATTACTGGTTACCAGGTAGCAGGAACGTCTACTGAGGTATATTTCGTTTGTAGTCATTAAATGATTGCCAATCCAGTATATATACATAACTAGCTGTTGTTAATATTAATGACTAGCTAGCTATCTAGGCCCTACAGCTAGACTAAGGCTGGAATCAGCTAAATTGTAGCTGCACTGTCCCTGTAATATAATAATTTGAAAATGTGATAGTCATTATACCTTGTATGTTGTAGCTCTTCAACGCTGATCGTTAATTTAGTTTACCTGGAATGTTCGATAATAGTCTATAACACCGCTTGAATAAATGATATAATTGATAAAAGATCTACAAATGTAATTAAAGCCTGATTTAGAACATCTAGTTCTAAATAATTAAATCAATAACCATTACTGAATGACCAAAATATACAGAAAACAAAAAGAACCGACAATCTAGAAAGAATAGCTGTCATATGTGCGAACCGATTAACGAAAATAAAACAACAATCTAATTAAAACCATTTAAAGAACACCAGTTAACATGAATGAAACAAAGCAAATTTTTAAATCTATAATAAGAAAGCAGCTAAAGCGGCAACACCAGCAACACCAGCGTGAGCGTAGAAGTTGTTACCAGCACCTTCGAAAGTGGTGACTGATGGGGTAGTGATGTTAGATTGGTTAGCATAGCTGGTGGTAACGTTCTTGTATGGACAGTTAGTGACTTCAGGACCACAGGAGCTGATAGTTTGAGTGATGGTGGAGTCTTGAGAAACAACAACGGTGGTTTCGTTGGCAGCAGCGACTAAAGAAGCGACAGATAGTAAAGCGACGATTGAGAATTGCATTTTTAAAAGAGTGACTAAAGTTGGATTGTTCAAAAAGTTGATGAAGAAAGAAGAGAAAAGAAACTGTCAAAGCGGGAATCAGGCTGGGTTTATATATGCTTTTGAGATTTGGAGGTTGGAATTTTTCAGAAGGTGTGTAAACTGTGAAGGTGTAAACAATCGATTTTCGGCTTTGAAAATATGCAGTGATAAGTGATATGTACAAATTTGAAAGATTTTTTTCCAGATTTGGACGATCAACTTATCTAAAAATTGGCCAAGGCGCTCAAGTTGGTGAAAAAAATCCCTAAACCAGCTCCGAGAATCTGACTACCTTCCTTTTTCAGAGCGGTTGAGCATAAAGGTACATGACTGAATAACCGTTACTGTAGTGATCTTACTTGTTTGAACAAAAAAATTCTCAATCTGACTTTGGTCCCATCGAAAATTTGGAACAACATTTCAGAATAGAGCTGGTTGGCGTAGCCATTATGAATTACCACTACCACCAAATACCGAGTACCAAGTACCAAGTACCAAGTATGCTGTTATAGATGCAATAGGACTTCAATCGATCAGAGAGCCAAACAAGATTTTGTGAGTTGTGTATATGTTCTTAATTTCTGGGCTCGGAGAATGTGGTTCCTGTATGATCATATCCTTCCAACGTTGTGTATCCTTTCCTGCATTGGTTTTGTAATGCGTTTTCAGCGATCTGAGCTACTCTCAGTAGCTAGTTCTGGACCTTTAGCCCTTTATTTATGAGTTATGATTTATAAGTTACTGACTCTGATCTCTCCGATATGAGCCTTTTGAGCCAGTTGTCTTTGATAAGGTTGCCAGACCTAAACACGATAACTACGGTTCTACTGGTGCACTAAGAATTAGAATAGTAATATCCTTCTCTATATAGGACTTAGTTGAAGCTGAAATCCTCAAGTTGGCTATTCGATTCGAAATAGCATAAGTCAGATGCTATCATGGCTAGCATTCGTGAATTGTGATTTTCGAAGTTGATCCAGCGTTTAACTTGAATCAAGCAGCTCTTCCTGATTTGGTCAGGTACCAGCCTACTTGGCCTATATTTGATGCTTTAATTGATCTGATCCCAGCCACTCGTTATCAATTGGTCATGACCCGCTGTCTCCAATTCCACCCTTCGCTACTACGCACAATCAAACCAACCTCTTCAGCATTCATTCACTGGACCACTTCAAAGTCCAAAATCTCAAAAACTTGAAAACAAACTGATAAATGGCCAGCCTTTGTGTGGATCCTGCAAAGATATGCACGTGCTGCCCAAACGGAATAAAATGCTGCTCAAACCAGCACGTGACTTTTCTTTACTGAGGTGTGTGGGTGTTTGGTACGCACAACACAACAGTCACCTGAAAAATTTTTCGGAAGTTTTTAGTTGTGAAGTGAAAGATAAATAGCGATCTATTTAATTAGACTCTTTAGTTAGTTTATACACATATCACATATCACATATCAACAATGGTTCAAATCATCTCCAAGAAAAGAAAGTTAGTCGCTGACGGTGTCTTCTACGCCGAATTAAACGAATTCTTCACCAGAGAATTAGCTGAACAAGGATACGCTGGTGTTGAAGTTAGAGTTACTCCAACCAGAACTGAAGTTATCATTAGAGCCACTCAAACCAACGCTGTTCTAGGTGAAAATGGTAGAAGAATCTACGAATTGACTTCTCTTGTCCAAAAAAGATTCAGATTCCAACCAGGTTCCATTGTTCTTTATGCTGAAAGAGTCCAAGACCGTGGTTTGTCTGCTGTTGCTCAAGCTGAATCCTTGAAATTCAAATTATTAAACGGTTTAACAATCCGTCGTGCTGCTTACGGTGTTGTCAGATACGTTATGGAATCTGGTGCTAAAGGTGTTGAAGTTGTTGTCTCTGGTAAATTGAGAGCTGCTCGTGCCAAATCTATGAAATTCCAAGATGGTTTCTTAATCCATTCTGGTCAACCAGTTAACGACTTCATTGACACTGCTACCCGTCACGTTTTATTAAGACAAGGTGTCTTAGGTGTTAAAGTCAAAATTATGAGAGACCCAGCCACCAACAGAAACGGTCCAACATCCTTACCAGATTACGTCAAAGTTCAAGAACCAAAAGAAGAAGAACCAGTCTCTGCTCCAACTGTCAAATCTTATATTGTCAAAGCTGAACCAGCTGCTGAAGCCGAAGTTGCCCCAGAAGCCGAAGCTGCTGCTTAAATTTGTCTACTTTGAAATCTCAATATATTTTTAGTGTACAAAGATAATTCTTGAACTTCAACTATAAACTGTATATTTTTCTCTTATCATTGAAAAGGAAAGTGCTTCTCTCTCTTCATTAGTTAAATTAATTAAAAGATTTCTTTAAACTGATGTTGGCGCGAAAATTTCACTTGTATTAAAAATTCTTTAGTTATTTTTGTGTGTATAAAAAACAAGTAAATTTCGCACAATTTTTCTTGTTGAAGCAACCAAAAGATATTGATTTAATCGAAGGAAAAGATGGCTAAAGTCAAGTATTCCGATTTGGTTCCTGTTGCCAATGGTTTGATCATTGCTGGTTCGTTCTTTTTCTTGGGTTTATTGTTTGGTAATTTACCTTATGATTTCAAAACTTTGTACTCTCAAGGTGCCACTGAAGTTGACTTTTTGAACTCTGTGAGACATTACAAAACTTGGGCCGAAATTCCAAGAGTCCCTTTACATATTATCCATGCATTCATTGGTCTTGGGATAGCTGGGTTTCTGATTAAAATTTACAAGCCTAATGAAGATGCCAAATATTTCGAATACACTTCGTTGTTCTTATACGTCATCTCGGTGTGTATCTACCTCACCAATTTGAAGACTGGTGCTGAAAGTGCTTCTCATGGTGTATGGGGTGAGATTGATCAGAACACTGGTATCAATGTAATTGCTGCATCTGAGGCCATGATTGTATTTTTAATAGGTGGTGTCATTGTACTACAAGCTGGATTATACTACGGCGAATGGGAATATCAGCAAAGATTGGCTGAGTTCAATGCTAAACAAGCAGAAGAGGAGTCTGCTGATGAGCCAGTTGAGTCGACCAAGGCTGCACCAAAAGAAGTAATTGCAGAATCCAAGACTGAATCCAAAACTGATTCAGTCAAACCAAAAGCCAAACCAACAGCCAAAACTACAGCCAAAACCACAGCAACCCCAGTGAAGAAAGAGACAAAAAAGAGACGCTCATAGTTAATTGTAAAATTGTTTCGTTGTTCTATCCATTTAAGCGTTCATTCTCAAGTGTATTTATATTTACATATTAATGACTCGTAGAATTCCCATCTTCCGATGACCTTCAATTCAAAGTCTCGGAAATTCTATTGGACCAAAATATAGAAAAATCTCAAAATCCATAAATTCAGATCAACAAACTCGAAAAAGCCATAGCAAAAGTGTCTTTGTCTTTGAGTCTTGACTTGGTGATATCCTTTCCTTTGTCACTAATTTTTTTTTTTTGCATCTCTTGTTGTGACGTGGACTCTGGGCTTCTTGGACCTCTGTATGAGACTGAACAACTAATAGTGACTCACCAATCAAGAACATCATGAGCTCTGCTATTAATGCTTCTACCCACAAAGCTACATCTTCGTCGAGCACTAAAGCGCCCACGATCACAGGTGAGCTCGACACACACAATGCCATACATATATTGCCTAAAAGCTTGCAGCCGTGGAGGCCTGCTATCCTGTCATACACTGCATCGCTCTTCTCAACAAGTGTGGGTTTTCCTCTTGACTCAGTGAAGACTCGTATGCAATCTCATCACTACAAAGGCATATATGACTGTGTGTCATTAACAGTCAAGACAGAAGGAGTGAAAGGGTTGTTCAGAGGGCTTGTAGCTCCCTTAGTAAGTTCTTCAATCACAAGAGCCATGGGTGTCTCGTTCTATACGGAGACTAAACCATATGCTTTAAAATTGCAATCTTTGACGCTACCACCAATGAAGATTAAAGATATTTACTCAAAAGAATACAAATCATTAATATTAGCAATGAATAACGCTCCAGTGTCATTCGCCTCTGGTATGGTTTCTGGTGCTTCATGTTCATTATTTGCTTGTCCCTTTGAGTTCACCAAGCTCTTCCAACAATTGTACATAGTGATGCAAGGTGACTTAGGACTCAATCCTAGAAGAATGCCAAAGACAACTCTACAAGTGGTCAGACAGATAAGAAGGTCAGAAGGACTACGGGGCCTTTACTCAGGGTTCAAATTCCATTTAATGAGAGATGCCATGGGGTCTGGGCTTTATTTCAGTATCTACGAATCTGCAAAGATCTTGATTAGTGGATTTCTATCAGACTCGCATGGTAATATCAATGGCACCAGTATACCAATTGGAACAATTTCAATAACATCTGCTGCGGCCATGTCTGGTGTGTTCAGTTGGATTTTGGTTTTCCCTATAGATACTGTCAAATCTTTAACCCAAAGAGATATAGTGTCGAATATAATACGTGGTTTAGCTTTGAAGCAACCTAAACCAATATTGGCTAGATCGCTTACTTGGCCGACAAGGAGAATGTACTCAGGATTAAGTGTCAGTATAACAAGGTCTGTTATCACTAGTGTTGCCTTCTTTTCTAGTTTTGAATATTTGATGAAATACGTTGCATAATTTATAGAGCCAAAATAATAATGATAATAAACGAATAGATTTGTATAATACAAGTGTTGTTTCATAAGAATAATACTGAAGTTAAATGCCATAATATCTATTATACATCATACCGTCGTTAAAATAATTGAGAAAACATTATAGCAGTCATTGGTCAAACATCACGTTTTCCTTTGCCTCTGCCTCTACCTCTGCCTCTTCCTCTTCCTCTTCTGCCTCTTCCGCGTATATTTGTTCCTCTTGTGCCGGCCCTTCCTTTGGCTACTCCTCTTATTGGTTGTGTACTCGTTGGAATATTTGAATTGCTTTCAGATTCACTCTCAGATCCAGTATTTTCAGAATGCCCTTCAGATTTATCCTCACTATCATATTCAGGTTTACGGATTTTTCTGATCCTTGTTGATCTTCTTGGGAGAACTTCAGGTTGCTCGATCACATTGGATTGAAGTTCTGCTAGAGATTCGTTTTTAGGGTCAAGAATCTCAATTTCCTCATCACTCACACCAATTTCCTGAAGAACATCGGGATGCTCAATTTTCTCATAGTCAGCAGCCAAAATTCTCAATGGATTAGTAGACTCAACTTCACCTTCAGCAATCTTACATATCAGAGTCTCTTCTCTCTTCTCTTCTGATTCAGCAGCGGCAATTTCTTGATCTGATTTAGCTCCTATAATCTTACCACTTCTCGTTTTCATTATAATATGATCAAATTTTGGAGGTTGAATTTGGCGCAAGTCATTCGATGCTTTATTGTTTTTAGAAATACCCTTCTTGACATCCTCTGATAATTCATTGTGAGATAGATTCTGTGCATAATTTGGGCTATCAGAGGCAACTTTTTGAGCTTTCTGCTGCTTGAAAAAAGAACGACCAAAAACCCAATCATATCCCCTTTTAAGAGTAGATCCTAGGGCACTAGTTGCTCCACTAGCACCAACTTTTAAGGATTTTTCAATTGATTTGTTTTCATTGTCAACTGCACTAGGCTCTGCCGCATTTTCTATCTCAGACGAGTCATCAGCAAGTGAAATATCAAATGCTTGATTAACAAACTTATTCACGGTTTTGGAGAGAGTATTTGAATCGGGGGAATCAGGTGTTATTTCATTATTGTCCAATTCTTCCAATTTAACTGACCCTTCTCGAGATTCCAAAGCAGATGATTGAGATATAACATCAGGTTCTTGTCTATTTTCATACGAGTATTCATTGTCAGTGCCTTCTATATCAACAATAGTTTGATCGGCTTCAGCAATTTCAGAATCTTCTGCATCATTTAGAACATTCTCAAAGTTTGAACTATGCGAAATGAGTTCTCTGTCATCAGAAACTTCATCATTAAAACTTTCAATATAAGAATCATCTAGCGCATTGTACTTTTCATCCTCCCCCTGATTAGTCATTGGGGGATTCACACCAAGAGCATTAGCTATATCTGCAGTAGTAATTTCAGAAACATTTCTACCTGTCTCTACTAGCTCAATTGTCTCATTTGCATCATCTCCATCATCCAAAATGTCGATCATACTGCTATCAGCATCAGGGAGCTCAGTGTCTTCAAGAAAAGAGCTGTCATCAAGTGTATGTGCAATCTGTAACTTGGATGGCTGCTTTGGTTTGTGGTTGTGAAAGTTTTGCGTCACGGATGAGCTGCGTGACCTACTTGAAGAATCTTCGTTAGCAATTTCGGTAGATTCGCCAATGAGTGATTCTTCTGAGATATTTGAATCCTCTGATGTGTCAGTCTCAATGGTCGTTTGAAATGGGTACGTAGCACGATCAACAAGGTTTGTTAAAACAGAAGTTGGATTACGTGCAGATTTAGCAGGATCTGATTGTACTGTAGACGTGTCAGGGTCTGATTGCAGTGTAGTATTGGAAAACGGATCGGCTATTGCACGGTCAACCAATCCAAAGAAAGTATTTCTAAATTGTTCTTTAGCACTAGATGAATCAGTGCTAGTTATGTCAACATGCTCTGACGATTTCTCTGAGCCTTCTGTGGCTTTCTCAAAACTTTTTACCACCTTCTCCGTTGATTCTTTGATATCTTGAACAAAAGCTTCCGGTGATTCACCCAATGATACCTCAATAACACGATCAGATATTTCCTGTTTCATCTCATCTGATAATTTCTCTGTATTGTTTACAGTCTCGTTCACAAAATCCTCAGTTGACTCACCAAGTGATTCCTCAATCACATTTTGAATGTCATTCTTGATTTCTGTACTCAGTTCATTCTGTCCTTCAATGACATCTTCAACAAAAGTTTCAACCGGTTCACCTAAGGAGTCCTCTAACACTTGATCAGCCTGTTCGCCGATCTCTGATGTACCCTTGTCAATATCTTCTATAAAGGACTCAGGCGTTTCACCTAGTGATTCTTCAAGAACTTTATCGGTGACACTTTTCAATTCTAGGGAGGCGTTTCGAACGCTGGAGGTAAACTTATCAACGAACTGCTCTAAGGTATCACCAAGTTTTTCACCTGGATCTGATTTAGTGCTTAACGTATTTGCAAGCGATTCTCTGATGGAAGAAGGCTCAATCATTCTGCGAGAATTGTGAATTGAATATCTAGTAGAGTCACCACTAGTAGAATCACCATCATCTTCGTCAAACTTTTTGAACAATGGGATTTTACTCAGATACCTAGCAACAACAGATTTTTGAGGTTTGTCTTCTTCCTCCCCTGATATATCAGCTGCAGGAGCTTCACTATGATCTTGTTTGACATCATTATGGATATCATTACCAGTTTCTCTCTCCTGAGATTCGACAGCTTCTGATTTTTCAACTTCAGAAATTCCCTCGGACTGCTCCAGAGGCTCCTGCTCGAGTTCCTTCAATGATCGTACATCAACGTTTGAGGCATCAGGTAATATGCTATCAAAAGATGGTGTTGAGCCAGTGTTTATATGCCTCACAAAATCCTCCGATACATCTGCAAAAGACAGGTTTGCAGATGGAATTTGGGGAGGATTAAAAAACGACACAAAAGTCTCATTTGAGTTTGTTTCGATACTGCTCTCTTTCTCCAGGTCTTCATGATCATTTTTTGGCTCCTCCTTCTCATGCTCGGATACCAATTCTGAGATATTCTGCTCGAAAGTGCTCGGTTGTTGTGACAGAGTCGGTGCTATATCCTTTTCGCCGTCAGATTCAGAGTTTGAATCACGCTCGTCGATTATATCTAACGATTCTTGAATATCTTCAATTGTCATATCACCGAACATACTGTTCGAAGGATCTTGAAATAATAGTTCATTTTCAGAGTCATAATACTGTTGCTCTTTATAAGATTCCTCTGGTTCATCTTCAGCTTCTGAATATTCGATTTGATCATTGTTGGATGAATTCTCAGCTTCTTGAGTCTCCTTGCACTCAGGTAAATCATGGGGTTTTTGCTCTGTAGTTTCTTGTATCTGATCTGGAGCTCCCATAATAGGGTTGGGGTGATCCGATTCCTTTGTTGCCAGATTTTCAAGTTGTATCAACTCGTTGTGAAGGTCCTCTTGTGCGATTACATCTTGTTCTGTGCTATGAGAGTCAACCTCATGGTTCACAAGTGGTTCGAGTTGGGGTTCAGTCCTATATTCCACCTCATCTTCATGAAGGTTCTCTTCGTCCTCGTGACTTTCGTATTCATCTTCGTATTCATCTTCATCTTCATCTTCATCGCCATGGTCTTCCATTTGATCACTGTATTCGACATTTTCAGAAGAGTCTGATTCATTTTCAATCTCATCTTCGTCTGATTGAGCGTACATGCTTCGAGTTTGTGGTTTAGGATCATATTTCAAGGAATCATCTTTGAAGTCATTTGGATTGTAACTTGGAATATTCTCTTCCGAGAACTCCTCCTCCTCATCATCCTCATCATCAGATACATCTATGATTTGTGAGTCTGACGGGAAATGGGCCAGAGGGTCTTCATCAGACTCATAACTTCCAGACGCAGACCCGCTATTGTCCTCATTTGTACTCTCATATTCCAAAACTCGTTCATCGGCAGCAGATTCCAGATCATCGTGATTCAACTCAGCAGGAAGCCCCTTATTAGAGTGCTGTGGTTCATCATCCGAAGTTCCTCTCTCATCTTCGCTTTCATTTTCACTTTCACTCTCATTTTCATTATTAAGTTCACCTTGCTGAAATTGATTATGTTGTTTATATACAGATTCCTTAGCCTCTTTTTGTTGGTCAAGATACTCCTTCAATTTATCGAAAGAAGCAGTATCTATTTGTTCCTGGGCTTTCACAACTCTTCTTTCCCTCTCCAATTCTTCGTAGAACCTTTTCTCTTCCTGCTCTTCGTCTTTCAATATTGATTCGGCTTTGAGCTTCATTGCTGCGATCCAATCCACAATGTCCTCCGAGTCCTCCGGTTTCTCGAGAGAATGCTGCTTATAAAGATCAGAATCTGTTGGAGAGTTACCTCTGTGATTCAATTGGTTTATTGAAGGTGATCTGAAAGCTCTGAAGGGACTAGCCTGGCTCGGTTGTGCTAAACGTCTGAATGGGGAACCAATGGGGTGGGTCCTTGTCGGTACCGTCCACGTTTTCTTCCCAGCAAGTGACGATTCATACTTTCGCAAGGGCGTTTTATCTTTATCCGGGAGCTCTTTCGACATGAGAGACACAAACACACACAAAACACTTCTTTTTAGTTATAATTAACTAATCTTTTAATTAGTTTAGATTTTTCCCAATGGTAAATATAACTAACTAATTTTTTTTTTCGCGGCAGTGAATAACATTTTAATTTTTATGAAGACACACCAAAACACCAAAACAAAGAAATAATTTCAAGACTTTTTGCAAGAAGCTGAACAATTTGAATGTCTGCGAGGATTTCTCCAGTGAAGATCGGGTTTTACGACCCCTTTGACGTGTTCCCAAAGCTGAAAGAAGAAACTGCCTCGAAAATCCACTTGATTAACCTTCAATGGCGTAAAACTGCTGGTGAATGTCTTCGATCCATACCAAAGCTGCCTTTCCAATTCGTCGAAGAGACGCCCAAAGTGTTTGACAACAATGATCTCAAGCCATATACAAAAATCCAGGATACTCCAAATCCTGTACAGACAGCTGTAAATCTGCTGAAAACACCGTATACCAGGGTCATGTTCTTCCAATGTGAGAACACTGATTCCTACAAATCTCAAGTCCGTCCATTGATCCAAGCATGGAAAGATCAGAATATCGCAAAAGCTAACGCTTCAGTGGAGTGGTATATTGTGTACTATGTGGATGCTAAAAACGAAAACAAATCGCATCATAAAGTGTACGAAAAAGTAAAGCTTGACTTCAATGATGTTGAAAATATCGATAGAGTAGTGAAGTTGAAAGCTTCCTATGTCAACGAATTGGAGGAGAAGGAAACATGGAATTCTTTCAGCTCCAAGCTAAAAGATGGTATTCTTTTTGCCTTCTCATCTAAACTTCAATTACTTAGAGCTTCTATCCTCGCTGATAAAGGGCTCACTGCTCTTCTTTCACTTATCATACGAGAGGGCCTAGCAAGGCAATTTCTAGCATTACACCTGTTGGAAGATGCTCTAGGCGAATATGATCACTTGAGACAATTGATCGATCAGTATTTGAACAACTTCGAAGTTTATAGTGGTACATTGGACACCTTGGAGCACTTCATTGAACTTCCGACCCTTTTAGACCACCCAGATCAACACATCACGCAGTTTGACATTATTTCATACATTTTTGCTAGACAGTTCATAATATTGGAAGCTCTTTCTGAAACAGCTTCATCAATATCAATTGCATCACTTCATATATCTGAGTTTTTGAAGAGATTAGAGTCATTTGTTCTTGACATCTCAAAACTTCTGGAAAAGTCTATAATAATCGACGAATGGATATATAAAACGATAAACGAAGTTCTAGCATTAGACATTTGTCTTAAAATTATAGAGAATGAGCAGGATGAAGAGACATTAAATCAAATATCTGAACGATTTGGGGAGCTGATTTTACTACAAAGATCCAAATTTTTAACTATTGCATCAACATTCGGGCTTACAATAGATGGAATTTTCACTGAGGTGACATTGAGCAACAGACAAGATCTCTCTTATCAACCATTGAAGGATAAGCTTTCTTCAAAGGAAGAATTTGAAGATCACTTTTTCACTCTTACTGAAAATGCAATCAAACACTTTAGTGTTTCTGGAAGACCTAGAACTGTAGACGCTCTTTCCATCGACATTGCATTCTTGGATTACCAAAATAAACAATATGGAAAAGCTGCATTGGTTTTTGCTAACTGCCCTGAATTTTATGGTAGTGAAGGCTGGGATCTAATAGGATATAACCTACTGGAAGCATACATATATTGTCTGGAGAACATTGGCGATGTCACTCTTCTTTTCGACAAACCAAAAGATTTTCTACTAGCATCCAACTATATATTATATTTATCGGCAACAAAAGCTAAGCAATATGTCTCAAAAGAGAATCTATTGGACAAGTTGGAGAAACTTTCAGTTATTAACCTACAAGAACCTGTTAGATTTCCGTTAAAGAAGCTTTTTGATATCGATATTTTACCATATCTGCAGCATTCCGCAGGCACTTATGAACTTCAGGTAACTCTGGAAAGCTGGCTACCTCTGTGCATTGATCTATCAGAAATCAGTATCACATTGGTTAACGATGAAAATGACTTGGTGTCCTTCACTGCCCAAAATGTTCAAATTTCGGATAAATCAACTTACATTGTACAAACCAGAGATGTCTGTTTCGGTAAATTCAGGGTTTTGAGAAGCTCTGTAATATTGGGTCCTATTCAACTTGTACATGATTTTACAGAAAAGATTGAGGTAATATTATACCCATCACCATCTTCTACTTCGTTAGATATTGAAAGCTCAACAAAAATGGATTTAAGCATGAAGTCAATATCAGCGTTCATAAAAACGAAAGAAGAGCTTCAGTCTGTTGAGCTTCTCATCACATCATTAGACGGCCTTGAACTCCAACTTGGCGATATAAAGATTGTCAATGAAAATGAGCAAATACAGTTCGATAGAGATAACGGTGTTATTAAAATCGCTAATTTAGACAACAATCGGTTGTATGAGATCATAACTCCATATACACCGCATCCAAAGCTAAACACTTTCAAGGTGCTAGTGGAATTCAAATACTTAGTTGACGGCATACCTCATTCACAGACGGTCAAAAAATCGATCGACAACAAGCTAGGCATAGCTGTCTCAGTCCAAGATATCTATAAGAATAATGGTCTTTATTCCAGTTTCACGGTAGGTACTGCAGACCTTAATTTTCCAATCAGAATCTTAAATGTTGAACTTGGAGAGAATGAAAAATACCATGTTAGAACAAGTTTGAAAGCAAAAGAATTAGTTGCATTTGGTGAACAACCTGGTAATTATTTCTTTAAAATTGACACAAAAGACAGTAGTTCTAAAGACGGTGATTCTTTAGTTCTTGATATTGAGTTCAGAGATCTCTCTGAAGAATTATTGGCCATTTGGAACCATCTAATAAAAATAAAGTTCCAAGAGAATGGTTTAGATTCATACGTCACTTTGTTCAGTGGTTTGAAAGAACTTTCTTTTGATTATCAGGCTTATGTGATTAAACATATACTTCAGGTTGTCAAACCAGAGAGGTTTGAGTGGAACTTGTTGAGAGCTGTCCATCCCCAGAATAAATCCAAAATTAAAGAGATTTTGAAAAACTTGGTGGATACTCCTACCCCAATAATAGCTTCAAAATTCATTAACAAGCATCTTTTTATCAATGTTTCAATACCTCTTGTTAAAGTTATACACACCGTTGAGCTGAAATTTGATAACGAACTAACCTATGCAGTTATAGGCGAAGCAATTCAGAGTGTTCTATCAATCAAATCGATACTAAACTCAAAAAATACAGAAGAAGAGATAACTTCGAAAGCCAGCGAAAACAAAAAGAAAGTTAGCTTCAAAGATGACGATTCTAATGTCTATGAAGTTGAGGTTTTAAACAATCAAGATTCTTGGCTGATTAACGGCAAGACTAAATTCTCATTCGAATTCGATAAAGACAATGAACTTGAAAGTGAATTAACATTGATTCCTTTGAAAGTTGGAAAAATAATATTACCAAAGATAAGAATCACAAATGAGTCATTCACAAACAAGAGTGAATATCTGATGGAAGTTGATTATAAGAATGAGAACGAGACCATCTATATAGTGTCTGAAAGAAGCTAAGGTACAATTAATTGACTTGAGAATTTTTAAAATCATGGAATTAGTCTATTTATGCTTGTAACTATGGTCTACCATAGCTTTTAATAAGTTGTCAGCGTCAGGTTTTGCTGATACTAAATCAACTTGGATATCATTTTCTATCAGATATTTTTCAGTAGTTGGACCTATTGAACCGATCTTGACATTATTACCGAGATGGACATTTTTTAAATGGTTTACAATGTCTTTAGTTCCTTGAGGACTGAAGAAAATGACCCAGACCACAGGCTCTTGTTCAACTGGTGTGAAATGCTCTAAGAAATGATCAATGACACCTGTTTTCTCATCAGTTCTATAGATGACGATTTCACGAATATCAATGGAGTTATTACTTAGCTTCTTTGGAATGATATCCTTTCGTATTTCTCCCGTGAAGAAAACGACCTTGTCATTACTTGATAAATCGCTTAGTATGATATCTGATAGTATGTCTCCATTTCCAGCCCTTTCGCCGCCTTTAACATTTTTGAATCCCAAATCTTTCAATATCTTCGATGTAGCTGGCCCAACTGTGTATGCCACTTTGGAGAAAATGTGCTCCTTCACAGCTGACGGTATGGACTCAAGCGTAGAAGAAAGAGATTCTACTGCTCGCTGAGAGGTTATTATGAATGCCTTTGACTCATTTAAAAAATAGTTTGAGGTTAATAGGTCAGTAGTCTCTGATTGATTTATTGGCCTATGGTTCAATAAAGGAATAAAAAGTGGGTCAAAAGGAGAGTTTGATGAGAGTATATCAAAATAAGCATCTTTTGGAGTCGTTCTGTTCTTAAGCAAGAAGACCTTTGTCATTTGACTCAGTGTTAGCTTGGAACAACCAGTGTCTGATTACTTTCTCTTAAATCTTATTCGTCATGCATATTTTGGTAGGTTTTTGATTCGCGAATATCGCGGTGAATTTTTATTTTACCGGTCGGCTAAATAAAACTATACACTCTCTCTTTCAATCTCTTCTTGGTGATCTTGATCTTGATCTACTTCCGAACTCATTTCCTTCTAAAGATGGGGCTCCATTGTGGCCATCTCTTTCAACACTTCTAGAAGGTCTATCTTGATCTCTTTCACCAGCGACGTATGTGTCTCTTTCTCTTCTTTCATAGCCCCTGTCTCTGTCATAACCTCTATCTCTTGGAGGGCCATAACTACGCTCCCTATACTCAGGATCCCTTCTTGGTGGACCGTAATCTCTTCTTGGTGGGCCATATGAGTCACGGCCATAAGGCTCGCGACCATAAGGTTCACGTCCGTAAGGTTCACGTCCGTAAGGTTCGCGTCCATAAGGCTCACGTCCATAGGGCTCACGTCCATATGGTGGACGTCCATACGGTTCACGACCATAAGGTTCACGACCATAAGGTTCACGGCCGTATCCTCTATCACCTCTGTAACCACCATATCCTCTATCATATGGAGCTCTGCTTCTAAATCCATCTCTTCTCGATCCAGGTGGATGTGGCTCTGACTTGGCCCATTCAACACGCAGTGTAAAGGAGTCATCGGTGGATAACGGTTTGCCATTTAGTTCTAAACCAGCTTCGGCATCTTTAGCGTCTTCGAATTCAACAAATGCAAATCTTGGCCCGTCAGGTGTTCTTGGTAGTGGACAGTCAACTCTAACTAAGGGACCAAATCTGTTGGTAAAGAGTGATATGTTAATATTGAGTGCATGTTGGAAGTGTGAGTTGGTGAATTATTGAAAATTTGTGTGTTGGAAGAGTCATTTGGTGAGATTTAATAATAGTCTCTGAATGGTGATAAGTGCTTGATTAAAAATTGGAAAGTGATGGTTAAAAATAAAAAAGGATGATTTTGCATGGAAAAATTGAATAGAAAGTGTGTGACACTGGCTAGTGATGGCAAGACATGCTATGCTTTATGTGTGGGCGATTGCCTGGTTAGCAAACTATTTCTGCTAGAGAATAGTAGTACACTATACAAGCCAAAAGAAGCAAAAACAAAAAATATAAAAAAAAAACAAAAAAAAAGAAAGAATGGAAACAATCAGAAGTTAACAGAACGATTGGGTATCAATCAGGGGTCACACCAAAGATACGAATGAACTGTGAAGCTAAAAGAATAAAAGAAAAATAACAACAAACAAATAATCAAAATCATCAACATTATGAACTTACTTTTCAAATTCATCTGAGATATCTTTAGATTTAAGTTCTTTTGGAAACCCTAGAGAGAAAGGTTAGTAGATGATATATATATATATATATATATGAGGATAACCATAATAACTTACCAGAAACGTAAAGAGTGTTACTGGCACCCATATTTAATTTCACTGTATTCAATGTATTCAATGGAGTTGTGAATAATGATGAACATTTTATTTCACCTACGCTCAAAAATAACAACTTGGCCGTTCACATAAACATCCGGGTAACCAAATATTAATTTTGAATCGTATGTTATAAAATTAACGATTGTTAGTTACCCTGGTTATTCCTTTTTAATGTTTGTTATTCAAATTGTAAAAGGTTGTTGATTTTCGCGCCATTTTTTTTTTAATTTCAACCTGACACATAATCTCACATTTCTCAATTTTTGATTGCTATAAAAAGCAAGTGAAATCCGCCACTTTAATTTAGTTTAATAGTTTTATACCAATTTTTACTGCCAATTAAACAGTACCTGTCCTAAAAGAATTTTAAACAATGTCGGAACCTGCCAAAAAATCTTTTATTGTGAGTCACTACACAGTACCAAGCAATACTACAAGGTATTGATGAGTATTAGGGAGCGAATTACTAATAATTGTTAAAGGTCACTTTGAAAGAGAACGCGTCTCCTCAAGTGTAAGCAAAGCTTCCATTGGGTTTTGAAATAGGATACGCAGATATACTAACAGATAACTCTACAGATTTAAAGATGCATTGAGTAAACTTGGTGGTGAGATAACGCATGAATACACTTTGATCAAAGGGTTTGCCGTCAAAATCCCACAATCCATCCACGTCAACTCTTTGAAAGAACACAAGGATGTCGCTACTGTCGAAGAAGATCAAGAAGTTAAAGTGAACAAGACTTCATAGCTTCAAGCACTAGATGTAATTAGTTAGTGTATCTGCAGACAACTTGTTAAATTATGATTTTTAATAAACTTAAATTTTAAACAATAACAATTTTTGTAGTTGTTTTCAAACCCCCTACATAAATGTACCTACTTTCACATAAAGTACCCTATACGTCACATAAAAAAAATTCGATTAAATTAACAAAGCAAAATTAATAGTGAAATATACAAGAACTAAATAGTAGTCTAATCAACTTCTTCCATTTCAGTTTCAGCAGCAGCTTCTTCGGTTGGTTCTTCAGCAGCAGCAACTTCTTCAATCTTTTC
Organism: Wickerhamomyces sp. yHMH617; assembly: GCA_030571115.1. Classification (NCBI taxonomy): domain Eukaryota; kingdom Fungi; phylum Ascomycota; class Saccharomycetes; order Phaffomycetales; family Wickerhamomycetaceae; genus Wickerhamomyces; species Wickerhamomyces sp. yHMH617. The sequence goes on along the minus strand of JAJLXD010000069.1, from coordinate 110,836 downwards.
GTCTTCATCTTCATCAATGTTCAAACCTAGAGAGATCAATCTGTTGATTCTAGAGGCAAATGAAGATGGTTCTTCTAAAGTGAAACCAGAAGTTAATAGAGCAGTTTCGTACAATAAAGAAGTCAAATCTTTAACAGTTCTATCTTGAGCACCATCTTGTTCAACTTTCTTTTTCAATTCTTTGATGATTGAAGACTTTGGAGACAGTTCAAAAATCTTCTTAGAGGCCATGTAGTTAGACATTGAGGAATCACGTAGAGCTTGAGCTTTCATGATTCTTTCCATGTTTGCAGACCAACCGAATTGAGCAGTACGGATAGCAGCTGGAGCATCAACTAATTTATGGGAGATGACAACTTTTTCAACTTGGTCACCCAAAATTTCTTTGACAGCTTTAGCCAAGTCTTCAAATTCTTTTTCTTCTTTTTCTCTAGCAGCTTTCTCTTCCTCAGTTTCTTCTAATTCGAAATCTTTGGTGATATCAACCAATTTTTTGTCTTCAAATTCTTTCAAGTTGTTGAAAGCATATTCATCAATTGGATCAACTAAGAATAGAACTTCAAAGTCTTTAGCTTTCAAGATATCTAAGAATGGAGATTTCTCGACTGATTTCAAAGATTCACCTGTGATATAGTAAATGTTCTTTTGGTGTTCTTTCATTCTGGTAACGTAGTCAGTTAGAGAAGTTTGTTCATCAGCACCAGTTTTAGTAGAGTTGTAACGTAATAATTTGGCCAAAGCATTTCTGTTTTGAGTATCTTCGTGGATACCTAATTTCAAGTTCTTTCCGAAAGCTTTGTAAAAGGTGTCGAATTGTTCAGCATCTTCAGCAATTTCATTGAAGGTTTCGATCAACTTCTTGATGATGTTCTTTCTGATAACTTTCAAGATTTTGTTTTGTTGTAAAGTTTCTCTTGATAAGTTTAATGGTAAATCTTCGGAATCAACAACACCTTTAACAAAACCTAACCATTCTGGAATCAACTCTTCAGCTTCATCGGTGATGAAAACACGACGAACATATAGTTTGATGTTACTCTTCTTCTTTTTGGATTCGAAGAGATCAAATGGAGCTCTCTTTGGGATAAATAGGATAGCTTTGAATTCTAATTGACCTTCAACAGAGAAATGTTTAACAGCGAGTGGTTCTTCCCAATCGTTGGAGATGGATTTGTAGAAAGCATTGTATTCATCTTGAGTAACTTCAGATGGGTTTCTAGTCCATAAAGGTTTTGTTTTGTTTAGTTCTTCTAGCTCCTCAACAGTCTCTTTGACTTTTTTGGTCTTCTCTTTCTTTTCATCTTCTTCATCAACCTCTTCTAGCTTTGGAGCTTTATCTTCATCTGATTTAACTTCTTCCTCTGTCTCTGGGACTTCTTTTTCAACTTCTTTTCTGACAAGTAGTTGAATTGGATAAGAAACGAATTCAGAATGACGTTTGATGACTTCTTTGATTCTCTTTTCTTCCAAGTATTCTAATTGGTCATCTTTCAAAAATAATCTAATGATAGTACCACGTTTGATTCTTTCGTTGGTTTCATCAAGGGTGACAGTGAATTTACCACCAGCGTTAGATTCCCAGATGTATTGTTCATCATCATTATGTTTGGAGATAACTTGAACTCTGTCAGCGACTAAGAATAGAGAGTAGAAACCAACACCGAATTGACCAATCATGGAAACATCAGCACCTGCACTCAAAGCTTCCATAAATTGTTTAGTACCAGATTTAGCAATGGTACCCAAGTTGTTAACCAAATCAGCTTTAGTTAAACCAATACCGGAATCTCTGATTTCCAAAACTTTTTCTTCTGGTTTTGGAGTTATTCTGATGAATAATTCAGGTTCTGTTTCAAGTTTGGACTTATCACTCAAAGCTTCATATCTGATTTTATCCAAGGCATCGGAAGCATTAGAAATCAATTCTCTTAAAAACACTTCTTTGTTTGAATAAACAGTGTTGATGATCAATGACATCAATTGAGTGATCTCAGCTTGAAACTCGTAAGATTCAGATTTAGTAGACATTTTTGCTTGACTTTCTTCTTGATGGTTGTTGGCGGCTAAAGATTTTGTGAAAAGGACAGGTTCGCTTCTTTATATATTTTTCAGCTTTTTCGATGCGATTCGTCGAGTTTCTTAAATTGAGCACTCTGCGAAAAGCTCTAGAAACTTCTATTGCTGGTCACGTGCAAGTTTCTAGAGTTTCATCACGTGCCTTTTCACGTGCTGAGTCGTTTAAGGTTTTGGATAGGTTAAACGATAATCGCGTTTTGTCAAGAAAAACTTCAAAAGTTTTATTAGTTTAATAGTGGCCCACTCTCACAAGGAACCATAAAGATGGGTAAACTAACCCAATTCATCCTGCATCCACTTGAGCTCAAAGCTGCTGTTCATTTGAAGTATTTTAGGCATTCACTACATCCTCGTGACCCATCTACAGAGTCAAAATCATTAAAAAGATGTTATGGTTTATTGAAGCTTACCTCGAGATCTTTTGCTGCTGTGATTCAAGAGCTACATCCCGAATTGAGGGACGCCATCATGTTGTTTTATCTCATCTTGAGAGCCTTAGATACTATTGAAGATGATATGACTATTGAGAAGAGGATCAAAGTCCCTTTATTACGTTCATTTGATGAAAAATTAGACACAAAGGACTGGACTTTCAATGGAAACGGGCCAGACGAGAAAGATCGCGCTGTTTTGGTTGAATTTGATCAGATATTGATTGAGTATCATAATCTAAAGCCAGAATACAAGGAAGTTTTGAAAGATATAACTAAACGGATGGGTAATGGTATGGCTGATTATATCGAAGACTCTGATTTTAACCTGTCTGGTTTGAAAACTGTTGAAGCATATGATCTCTACTGTTATTATGTTGCAGGTTTAGTTGGTGAAGGTTTGACTAGATTGATTGTTCTAGCTAATTTTGGGTCAAAGAAACTTCTGGAGAATCCACAGCTGCTGATCAGCATGGGTTTATTTTTACAAAAAACTAATATCATCAGAGATTATGAAGAAGATTTAAGAGACCAGCGTGCCTTCTGGCCGAAGGAAATCTGGGGAAATTATGCAACCAACTTGAAAGACTTCGTTGATGACAAGCAACAAGGTGTGTGGTGTATCAGTGAATTGGTCCATAACGCACTAACTCATGTCGAAGATGTTCTAACTTATCTAAGTTTGGTCGAAGATCAATCAAGTTTCAATTTCTGTGCAATTCCTCAAGTCATGGCCATTGCAACTCTTGAATTGGTTTACCAGAACCCTGAAGTCTTTGAGAAGAATGTGAAAATCAGAAAAGGTACGACATGCGATTTGATATTGAGATCAAGAACTTTGAAAGGTTCTGTAGAGATTTTCCAGCACTATATTAGAAAGATTCATCACAAAAGTACTCCACATGATCCAAACTATTTAAAGATTGGCCAAATTTGCGGTAAGATCGAACAGTTCATTGAAGAAATGTACCCAATACATTATCCGGAAGGTGCTGTAAAGAAAGAAACCGAAATCTACAAGCAGGTTGTCCATAGAAGTAAGATCGATACAAAGATGCAATCAATCATGTCTAATGAAGAATTCAAAACGAACGTTTTCTTCTCGTTATCGATCGTCACAGTGTTGGCCGTTTTGGGTAAACTAGTATTATGACTGAAATAGAAATTACAAATCAAACGTAAACATTCAAATTCAAACTTGAGAGAATAAACAATCTTTATCGTTGTGACAAGGTCTTTACAAATTATTATGTTACGGAGAAATGTAGCTCGGACGCGAACGGTGTTCCTCGGTGGATGATTCTACTTCTGGTAATACCGAAGGCCTTTCGGTATTTTTGGTCCATATCGGGTAATAAAATAATATCAACACCGAAGCAACTTAGTAATATACGTCTAGACTTTAGAGCAGTATGTTATATATAAGATGAGCAATTCCCTAATGCGTTATTTGTCAGTGAAAACTCATCTCTCTGAGTACTCCAGGACATAAAGTTGGCAAGATGTCTACTTATGATGATAAAACGGGCTCGAGTCGTAGTCACGACTCAGACTATGAGCCTTACACTGGTGAAGCAGTTGATCAAGCAGAAATGGAAGAAATTGTGAGAATTGTCACTCAGGCATCCTTACAACAAGACGGTGGTGCCCTTTCGAAACTGGAAACACTTTCGAAAAGGCTTTCACGCAGACAAACAGGACCTTCTCCCCCATTCGTTGTTGACAAAGAAGACTTCGATTTTCAAAAAATATTAAAATCTCTCGTCAAATCTTCCGATGAGCAAGGTATCCATTTGCGTTCGACTGGTGTTGTCTTCAAAGATGTGGTTACTAGAGGTGTTGATTCCTCTGCTGCCTACGTACCAACTGTATTAGATATCTTCAGAGGCCCTTTCGAAGCAATCAAGACAAAGAAACTACCTCCCAAACTGATCATAAGAAATATTAATGGTGTGGTCAAGCCAGGTGAAATGTGTCTAGTCTTAGGTAGACCAGGTGCAGGTTGTTCTACCCTTTTGAAAACAATCGCTGGTGAACACGATCAATTTGTATCTGTTGAAGGTGAAATACATTACGACACTATTCCACAATCCGAAATGATGAACAAATATAGAAGTGATGTCATCTATAATGGTGAGCTGGATGTCCATTTCCCTCATTTAACTGTTGATCAAACATTAAAATTCTCCATTGGTTGTAAAACTCCAAACACTAGAGTCAACAATGCAACAAGAGAACAGTACATAACTGCTAACAGAGATCTATTAGGAACCATTTTTGGTTTAACACACACTTATAACACAAAAGTTGGTAATGACTTTGTCCGTGGTGTTTCTGGTGGTGAACGTAAAAGAGTTTCAATTGCTGAGGCTATGAGTTGTAAAGCTTCTGTTTACTGTTGGGATAATGCCACCAGAGGTTTAGATGCCTCCACTGCTCTGGAGTACGCTCAAGCTATCAGAACACAGTCAAATTTGACTAAATCTATTGCTTTCGTGACTATTTATCAAGCTGGTGAAAACATTTATGACACCTTTGATAAAGTTTTGATTCTTTATGACGGACGTCAAGTCTTCTTCGGCCCCTCTGAAGCTGCTAAACAATACTTTGTTGATATGGGTTTTTACTGTCCACCTAGACAAGCTACTGCTGAATTCCTTACTGCTGTCACTGATCCAAATGGTAGACTTATTAGAAAAGGTTTTGAACAAAAAGTTCCAAGAACCGTCGATGAATTTGAGGACAGATGGTTGAAATCAAGAGAGTACATCGCCTTGAAAGAGGAAATCGACCACTATGAAAACTCATCTGATGTTCAAAACACAAGACATGTCTATGATAAATCACTAAAACAAGAAAAGGTCAAAACTCACAATCGTTATACTGTCAGCTATGCCAGACAATTGCATTTGCTAACCGCCAGAGGATTTCAACGAATCTATGGTGATAAAGCATTCACTATCACTCAAGTGGCAGCTGCCGCTATTCAAGCTCTAATTGCTGGTTCATTGTACTACGGTACCCCTTCCAACACAGCTGGTTCATTTTCAAGAGGTGGTATGATATTCTTCTTGATTCTGTACTTCAGTTTGATGGGATTGGCGGAAATTTCTGGCCAATTTGCTGACCGTCCAATTCTTCTAAAACAGAAATCCTATTCCTTATATCATCCTTCTGCTGAAACATTAGCATCCACTATAACCAAGTTCCCATTCAAGCTTGCAGCTATCATTGTTTTTTATATTCTTACTTTCTTCTTGGCTAATTTGACTCGTGATGCTGGTAGATTCTTCTTGATCTTCTTGTTCTTGATCTTATCTTCAGAATGTGTTGGAAACCTGTTCCAAATGGTCGCCTCCCTATCTCAAAATGTTGCCGGTGCAAATGCTGTCTCTGGTATATTAATGTTGTCCATGTCGACCTACTCTGGGTTTATGGTTCAATCAAAGTCTATGCATCCTTGGTTCAAGTGGATTTCTTACATCAATCCAGTTAGATATGGGTTTGAAAATATGTTAAGTATTGAGTTTCATGGCAGAAAAATGGATTGTGGTTCTACCTTAATTCCATCTGGTCCTGGTTATGAAGAGTTGGCTGCTGGTGAACAAGTCTGTGCCTTCCCTGGTTCTATCCAAGGTCAAAGTTACGTTGAGGGTGATAATTATATGAAAGTCCAATATAATTATCATTATAGTAACTTATGGAGAAATTTTGGTATTTTGATTGCATTTTTGGTAGTCTTTATTGCTGTCAATGCTATTGCTACTGAATATAAAAGACCAGTCAAGGGTGGTGGTGATCATTTGTACTTCAAAAGATCTGACAAAGCGAAAGAAATTGTTAGAGCAATCAAGGATGAAGACATTGAAAGTGGTGAACAACCTGTTCAAGATTCTAAAGATGGCTCATCTTCTGTAGTTGGTGATGATGTTTTCAAGGAGTTAGGTTCAACTGGTATATTCACTTGGCAAAATGTTGACTACGTCATCCCATATAAAGGTGGATCCAGAAAATTACTAGATAATGTTCAAGGTTATGTGAAACCTGGTACTTTAACTGCCTTAATGGGTGAGTCTGGTGCCGGTAAAACCACTTTGTTAAATGTTTTAGCTCAAAGAATCGATATGGGTACCATTACAGGTGATTTCTTGGTTAACGGTAAACCATTAGATGCTTCCTTCAAAAGATCGAGTGGTTACGTCCAACAACAGGATTTGCATATTGATGAGTTAAGTGTTCGTGAATCTCTACAGTTTGCAGCTAGACTACGTCGTCCTGCTTCTGTTCCAGATGAAGAGAAATTAGAATATGTTGAAAAGATTATTGAAATTTTGGGTATGTCCTGGTATTCTGAAGCCATTGTCGGTAAGTTGGGTTCTGGATTGAATGTCGAACAACGTAAGAAATTGTCAATCGGTGTTGAATTAGTTGCTAAACCTTCCTTATTGCTATTTTTGGATGAGCCAACTTCTGGTTTAGATTCTCAGTCCGCTTGGTCCATTGTCAATTTGTTACAAAGACTGGCATCTGCTGGTCAATCCATCTTGTGTACTATCCATCAACCTTCAGCCACTCTTTTTGAAGCATTTGATAGATTATTATTATTAAAAAAAGGTGGTCAAACAGTGTATTTTGGTGATATTGGTAAAAACTCTGAAACCATTCTTTCTTATTTTGAGAGAAATGGTGCTAGACACTGTGAAGCTAAGGAAAACCCAGCTGAATATATCTTAGAATCTATTGGTGCAGGTGCTACTGCTTCTGTCACTGAAGATTGGTTTGAGATCTGGAAAAACTCTAAAGAGTTCTCGGATGTTACTAAAGAAGTTCATGACTTGAAAACTCAGCACTATGAGGAAGAAGCAATATCAGAAACTGAAAGATCTCAACTAAACCAAACTTACTCGTTATCATACTTTTCTCAATTGAAATATGTCACTCTTAGAACTGCTACTCAATACTTCAGAGACCCACAGTACATTATGGCCAAATTTATGTTGTTATTAACTGGTGCTTTGTTCATTGGTTTCACTTTCTGGGATATTGGTACCTCCGTTATTGGTCTGCAGAATTCTATGTTTTCTATTTTCCTTCCTTTGATTATTGGTGCTCCTGCTATCAATCAAATTCAAGAGAGGGCTGTTGCCTCAAGAGAATTATTCGAGGTTAGGGAATCAAAATCTAACACTTATCACTGGTCCACTTTATTACTTGCTCAGTTCTTCAACGAGTTACCATACCATATTCTGTTTGGTGCTATTTTCTTCTGTTGCTACTATTTCCCATTGAAAATTGATACTTTTGCTGAAAAGGCTGGTGTTTTCTACTTGAATTATTCCATTATGTATCAGCTCTACTATGTCTCATTAGGTTTATTCATCATTTACATGTCACCTGATTTAGCTTCCTCCACTGTCATCACCGGTTTAGTTCTTTCATTCATGATCTCTTTCTGTGGTGTTGTTCAACCTGTTTCATTGATGCCTGGTTTCTGGACTTTTATGTATAAGGTTTCACCACTAACATACTTTATTCAAACTTTGATGGGTTTGCATTTACATGACAGACATGTTATTTGCAAAAAAGATGAATATAGTTATTTCAATCCACCGTCCGGAGAAACGTGTTACCAGTTTGCTCAGCCATATATTGATGCCATTAGAACGGGATACCTGGAATTCCCAAACGCTACTGAAAATTGTGCTTACTGTCAATACTCAATTGGTGATCAATATTTGAATACCCTTAACATCAATTACAACCAAAGATGGAGAAATTTTGGATTCCTTTTCGTGTACATTGGATTCAACCTTGTTGCAATGTGTGCTCTTTACTATATTTTCAGAGTTTCCAATTTCAGTCCTGTTGCTAAGATCACTGAGATCTTCGAAAAACGCAAGTTGAAGAAGGAGTTGAAGGAGAAACACGAAGCTGACCAGTAATTTTTCTCTCGGCCAGTTAATTAGATTATAGATTGACTGATCACTTGAATCAGTATACGTATATACCATAATTAAATATTTTTTATTTTCATGATTAATAATTGATTGTTATAAAATTAGATATTTGTAGAACGTTGTTTGTGCATCTACTGGGCAGTGAGCCCTGAGGCCGTTTAATGACATGAATTGTGACAAAAGAAATATATTCGTTTCACCCGTATCATTTAATTTTCCGGTGCCGTACGTTATAATTGTCGGTGCTATTGTGAATTAGACGTTGACCCCACAATTCATATTATATTTATTATTTTTGTTAATAATCAAGCTATTAAATGTAAATCACAACTATGTATTAATAATCATTGAATTAATCACCGAGTATATAAGCTCCTAAATTACTTTTTTTGGGCTACTTTATACTAAATATATTGGCATTTGGGGATCAAAGACGAGCAATGGAGTCAATGTCTGTGGAACAAGCTAGGTTCACAAATGCTTCAGAACAACCAGGAAGCAGTACATTGTTGAAGCTGAAATCGCTCTTTGTTTCACAAAAAATACTGGACAAAGCAACAGATGATGACCAAAAACAGCATATGACATTTAACAATCCTCCAAAGAATAAGTTCCGTGTCCCTTCTGCTCTGATATGGCAATTTGTCCTTGGAATGAGTGATGGTGTTGTTGGTGGTATCTTACCTAGTATTGAACAGTACTACAATGTGAACTATGCTGTCGTGTCCTTGATCTGGATGGGGAACGCATTGGGTTTTATCACAATAGCATTCATTGGACATCGTATAGATGATAAATTGGGACTTCATAAAATGCTGATATTAAGCTCTTTCATTTTCATTGTTGCCTTCACGATCATCTCTTCGGGTGTAAAGAAATTCCCACTGATTGTCTTCAGTTACTACCTTTCTGGTGTTGCTGGTGCTCTCGGTGTTGCTCAGTTGAACATATTCATGACAAAAATGAATCAATCATCAAAATACTTAGGGTTCTTCCATGGGTGCTATGGTTTTGGTGGATTTGTTGCTCCTTTGACCGGAACCTTATTGACTTCTAATCATGGATACCAAACGTGGCACTACTTTTATATGATTCCATTAGGTTTGACGGTCATAAATATAGTGTATATGAGCTTTGCATTCAATGGTGCTGATACTGATTTGAAGCGATGGTATGTGGAGGCTGGAGATAACGGTGAGGTGCTGCCTGAGAAGAAGCTCACGACGAATGACTTCCTTGCAGCTTTGAAAAACATTAGAACATGGTTGTCCAGTTCTTTCATTTTCTTTTATCAAGGTTCAGAGGTCGCCCTAGGTGGCTGGGTTGTCACATTTCTACTGAACTATAAACATTCAAACAGAGACACGACAGGTTATGTTTCATCAGGATTCTGGGGAGGTGTCACTTTAGGACGCTTTCTACTTACACATCCACTTATGAAATACCTAGGTATTAGAAGATCAATCATAGTGATGGTGTTAGTGTTGATGGTTTTTGATATTCTTGTGTGGCTGGTTCCAAATACAATAGCATCTGCTACATTTGCATCTATCATGGGTTTCTTAATTGGGCCAATTTATCCAATGATGATAAAGATAGTGGCTGAGATTTTACCTAGAAAGGTGAGATTTTGTGGATTGTTGATAGCCACTGCGTTTGGGAGTTCGGGAGGTAGCCTTATCCCCTTCATAATTGGTTTAGCAAGTGAATACGTTGGAACTTTCATTCTTCATCCGATATTCCTTGCTTCCTACTTTTTAATGACATTATCTTGGATTCTTCTACCAAATATTGAAAGAAAAGGAGCAATTACAAACCTATGGCAGAAGATTTGGTGAATTATATAGTGTTTATTAGTGAAGTCTCACGAGTATCATTTATTTCTCTTGAAGTTCGTAGTGGGACGGTGTATGGATGTGTCAGTAATCGCGTGGCTAAAAATAAAAAGTACTCCAATCATGCTGTTAAGCCTATGAACAGCTAAGGTTATGAGTAAAATCAACATCAACGAGTATCATGATCAGTTTACCAGGGACCTTAAACGTAAGTTGTTTCAGGTAATAGCAAACTCAGGGGAATTCTTCTAACTCGATGATAGAAATCACGAAGTCCTTAGAATCAGGCCCATCAGATATATCAACATTGAAAGATCAAACAATTACTTTGAAAAAGGGCCTTGAATCAGTGTCACACCTTCTTCCACCATACCAGCAGCTATCGTACTCCGAGCAAGTTCAAGCACTTCTGGATTCCATCGCTATATTATCACGACCAACAAGAAGATTCAAGTTTTCCAAGAGGCAATCCAATGTAAAAGTTGTCACACCATCGATAGATCTAGGAGATGATTTTACTGATTCAATTTTGAGCCCTCTCCTTGACAATGTGGACTTTCAACATGTCAACATTGACCAATCAGAGGGCTTAATCACAAATATCAAGGGGTCCATCATCGTTGCAGAGAAAGCTAACTCAATAACATTCAAGAATATTGAAGACTCGATACTTGTCATCAAATCTAAAGGACCTGTTTTTATATTCAGCGCTAAAAACTCTGTGATCTTTGTTGAATGCCATCAATTAAGGATACATGACTCAAATAATACCAAATTTCATGCAAATATACCTTCAAATGGCGCAATCATTGAGAACTCTGAGCAGCTTTTATTCAATCAAGGGATTGAGGTAAACGATTTCCAATACCCCAATGGAAAGAGCCCCAATTATCAAAGCATTGAATACACAGTAGAATTCATGTGCCTTCCAGCAATGGTCAAGGACAAACAGGTCGACTTAAGCAATATTCCAATCTATTTAAAACTACAATAACTATTAGGAGCGATAATTATATATATTAGCAATTAGCAATCACTGATTTTCTCTCCCTTCTATTATTAATCATAATGCATTTAAGTTCAGGATCTATATCCTCTGTAACCATAACCTGAGTAGCCATATCTAGGAGGATGCTCGTGTTGTGATGGTGGATGTTGATATTTAAGATTTTCGTAGTAATGTCTCACACCCCCATTATATATTGGCTGCGGTGGTGGTGCTGTTAGGACCGCTGATGGTATTTGTGGTGTCTCTTGTTCACGAGGAGAGCCGTATCCATGAGATGTGCTACCGCCGGATTTCACTAAACTTCTAGACATAGGTTCTTGTGTGCGCTCATTCTCAGCATCCAGGTCTTCTTGGGTATCGTTATTATCTTCAAGAGTCTCCATTTTCCTCTTCAATAGTTTATTCTCTTTATCAAATTCCTCAAGTTCACCAGCAGTTCGAGCAAGAGCCCATCTTGTCGAACTATTCTGAATCTTTTCGACAATCGATGGATATGTCTTCTCAAGATCTTGGTATTGCATTAGCCTGGTACTTGACGATGCACTTGAGTCAAGAGCTCGTTCAAGACTATACTTATAGGTTTCAGCTGTATCATTTGCAATTCTGAGGTTCTCCTGCAACGTACGATTTGCATCAGTCACATCTTCTAATTGTTTTCTAAGACCAATAATCTCAGCCTTATGTTCTTCCAATAATCTCAGCTTTATCTCTTCTTCCAAAGCAGCAATTTTATTATTATAACGACTTTCAGCGTCAGCTAATATTTTAACATCATTTTTGGATTGGTACGCAGTTCTGAGAGACCATTGGTCAACCTGGTTAATTTGTTTCAAGGCCTTGCTTGTCAGGCTTTTAGCCAACTTAAAGAGAGAAGATTTGACCTCATCTATTTTCACAATATCACTAGCACTTTTCTGAAATTCAGAATAATTTGAACTTGAATCAAGGGCTGTATTCAACGATTCTTTATATTTATCAATCTCTAGCTGATATAATTTGTATTTTGAGCCTATGACGTGGTTGTTAATTACAAAATTAATGGCTTCTTTGTAGGTATCATATGATCCATCACCAGCAGATCTCTCATAGATGACCAAGAAAAGTGTGAAGAGAGCAGCTTCTTGTGGATAAAGCAGAAGCAGTGACGCATTAGGCCCCTCTCTAGATTCCTCATCCGTTTTCAAGTTGAAGTAGAGATGAAAGTTCGCAATAAGAGCAGCAGTATTAGCTTGAATGTCGCTCGTTGAATTTTCATCAAATGAGTGAGCAAAGATCAGAAATTGAACCAAATTAGCAATCACTCTTGTCACATTATGTTTCAGTGATTCTTTCTCTGAGTAACGCACCATATCATGCTCTTGAATGTAATAATAAGCTGGTTTGATATATGTAATGAACGAATAGAACAGAAAGTAGTTCAAATCAAATTCTGACTCAATATCACAAGGAAGATTCAAGTCCAAGATGAAAAAGCTTTCATCCTCAAATGATATCTCTTGCTTCTTTGGAATAGCAGGGTCGTCAAAATCTTCCAACTCCTCTTCCTCCTCTGCCTTGCCGCTGGGCTTATCCTTTGAAGTGGTATTCTGGCACTTTGGCGGTGTACTGATTAGAAAATTAGCTAGCCAGTATGAGACCCTGCAGAAATCATCTAGCATATTATCCACTTGTTCATAGTATTTCTCACTATTCTGCATGTAATTAACATATTTATCACTTTTTAAATAAGCTTCATTCGCCTTCTTTAGCCTTTCACAGAGCGTTTTCGTATGACCTTCCATTTTCCGTTAGAGAAGCAGAAGCAAACAATTGAGAAATATATCGAGAAGACAAAAGAAATAAATTAGTGAACAACGAACCGTCCAATTGTCTAATACCTTTTGCACTGAACTCACTATTCCTTTTCTATACTATTATTCTTTCAAATGGGGGATATTCTGCCCGTGGCCTTACCAGTAAAATAAATAAATATTAACAAAATTAATACATTTTAGGTAAACTTCCTCTTTTGGTATAAGTCATTATGGTTACTAATTATTTTTTTGGAAAAACTGTT
>JAJLXD010000069.1:58537-90242 GCA_030571115.1 Wickerhamomyces sp. yHMH617 | reverse complement strand
TTTTTTTTTTTTTTAATTTATGCGATGAGCTGCTTTTTTTTGTTTTAATAAAATTTATAAAATTCTTTACATTTTCTTTTCATTTCATTAGCTTAACTCAATATAAAACTGAAAAATATGTCGCAAACAAGTGTTTACAGACAATACAGCAAGTCTAAGCTTTTCACAAGCTCTACAAAACTTGACACTTTTTACTTTGTCTATTTTGTTCTCCACATCTTCATAACTGTGTTGATCGATTCGGCATTGGTTATCCCAAAAGAATACCAACCAAGGTTGCAAAAATTGTTGCTGGATTTCCACATCTCACAAAACAAGGACTTCTTACTCACTGATACTCCAGATTTCTTATACTGGTTCGGATGGATTGAGATTGTCTTCCAACTTCCTCTATTCTTTGTCGGTGCCCAGGCTCTATGGCAAAGAAACACTAAGATCTACTTATGGTTAGTGATCTATGGTATCGAGGCAAGTATCTCAACACTTACTTGCATCTTGAAGATCCATGCACATGGTTTTTTGTATGGCTTGACTGAATCTGAGATCTGGAATCTCATCTATGTCTATCTACCAACATTTGTCATTCCATTCTACTTGGTGTTAGACTTGATGACCAGGGAATGGACCACGGATGCTACCTTGTTCAAGAAGGAGAAATGATCTTTGTAACTATCTATCTAAACGAACAAGTCCAAATAAAACACTTTCCACTTCAAATATTATGTGTAAAAGTACAAATGATATTTTAATATATATATTGGTAGCCCAATCGCTATTAACTATCCCGCGAATTCTTCTCCTAATTGTATATTTGTATTAGAAATTTATATACATTGTTATAATCTTTTAAATACTGTTCAATTCAATTCATATATATTAAATCGAAGTTCTGTTTTGTTCTGGTTCGGATAGATATGGACTCGCTGTCATTCAGAAGCCGCTTCAAGCAAGGTCAGCAAGTGGATGATACAGATAATCAAAACGATATTTACAAGCCCCGTCCGACAAAGAAACACACATTCCAGACACATATCATGAAGAAATTGAACTGGAAGGTGATCTTAGTATCATTATTATGCTGGACATTCACCGTGAATTACTACGAACGTTCCACTGTGAGAAGGACTCTCCAGAAGTGCTCATGGTCGAAGTGGGAAGGCTGGAAGAGTGGAAATCCTCATAGAATTGCATTATTTGCAGATCCTCAAATCATGGATGCCTATTCTTATCCCGGAAGACCAGCACTAGTGAATTTCTTTGTGCGCCAGCTGGTTGATAATTACCATAAGAGAAATTGGGCATATGCTCAAAGTGGACTAGATGCAGACACCACAATATTTCTAGGTGATCTATTCGATGGTGGTAGAAACTGGGATGATTCAGATTGGTTCGATGAATTTGAAAGATTCAATAAAATCTATTCTAAACCTCCAAATAAGAGAACAATCATGTCATTGCCTGGAAACCACGATATTGGTTTCGGGGAAACTGTCAATGTAACAAGCTTACAAAGATTTAAAGCTATTTTTGGCCCAACTTCAAGTACACATGATTTAGGAAATCACACAATTGTGCTATTAGATACCATCTCATTATCAGACTTCTCCAACCAGGAAGTGATTGAACATCCAAGACATGTATTAGAATCATTAGCACCATATTCACCAAATGAAGCCCCACGAATTTTGATGTCACATGTTCCACTTTATAGATTTCCAGATCAACAACCTTGCGGTCCCCTACGTGAATCAAAGAACAAATTTCCAATAATGAAAGGTGAGCAGTATCAAACCGTTATAAATTATGACCTTTCGAAAGAAATACTGAGCAAAGTAAGACCAGTTATTGCATTTAGTGGTGATGACCATGATTACTGCCAAGTTACCCACCAGTACCAAGTCGACAGTAGAGATGTAACTGCAGATGAGATTACTGTCAAATCTTGCTCTATGAACATGGGAATTAAATATCCTGCAATCCAACTACTTTCCCTAAACACTGAAGATGCATCGAGTGGGAAAACATTCAAGTCTCAAATATGCTACCTCCCTGCTCCATTCACAGCCTTGAAAGCTTATGTCGCTGTGCTCATTATAAACATCATCATTTTCATCGTCATTTTCCTATTACCAGAAATATGGAACAAATCAGCAGATCAACTCACAAATCGTATCTTTAAAACTCAACATAACACACTACCCATTGCTTTAGACCACGTCAAACGCCCAATAACTTTAAAAAATCGAGATTACATAGCACTATCCATCAACGCTGGTGTTGTCGCTATTGGCATACTATCCATATTCACCACTTTTTTCAATGCTCTTTGAACTCAACGAATAACTTTTAAAAGATTACAAACAAAAAAATATTGTTATGAAATAAGACTCATGAGTGCCCCCCCCCCCCCTTATATAGACATTATTATATTATATTATCCCTCTTAGTTTTTCTAAATAATTCTTATTGGTATTGTAATCTGATCTTTTAGATATGAATTGTCTCAAAATGTAAGGCTTTACTGTCACTAGTTTTCCTTCTTTGGTTAAAGAGTTCAATAATTCAGGTTGGACAGTGAACAAGTTGGCTATTTCTCTCAATAAAGCAAATTTGTTGCTTAATTCAGGGATTTTCCATTCTTCAATCGTAGTTTGATAGTTAATGATGTCTTTGGTAACAACAATACCACCTGTGGAGTTTATCTGGAAATTTTTGTAATGTTCAAATAATTGGTCAAAAACATGATTGCCCAACTCTTTCAATAATTTTAACAAGTTATCACCATTGAGGAATTTTTTCACTTGATCATGGAAATCACTGAGAAATGTACACAATGAAATGCAAGCAAGTGTATCAGTCTCTGATAATTCTGTTGCCATATAATCTTTTTTCTTCTGTTTCAATAACGAGTTAGATACCCGATCATATGCCAATGATAATGTATCCTGAATAATAATATTTACGGATAGCTCAACCCTTGAAACATAGCTATTTGTCAATCCAATAATTCTGGATCTAATTTGTGGGTTATTGTTCGCTAGTGGTAAGATTATTGTTCTGATGCATGTTGATACCAAATATAGAATCTCACTTGCAACACTAACATTGCTTAAATATTCAAAATCAATGTAATCATTACGATAATCCTGACGATGTAAATCAAAATATGAAACTTCCAAACCTAAATCAACATAAGATTTTCCAATACCAATCAATAATATTTCTAATAAGTCGTAACCGAATTCTGCAGTTTTACTAGGTATGAGCTCAATTTGCCTTGAGAGTGACTCAACAGTTGACTTCAATAACGAATCAACATGGTGTAAGTCTATCTTGGCAGAAAGATGTTCTTTTTCAAGAGTTTCATCTAATGAATTAGAAGAACCAGACCTCTTCAGAGAACCTGTTCTGTCAAGTCTTTGTTTCACATAAGACCTCAGTTGCCCTACTCGGCTTCTTCTATTCAACTGTTCATATTCGTTAGAGTTTTCATTAGAAGCGTTCACTATTCTTGCTGTCAACTTATTAGTTATCTTCGTCTCATTTGTATGCTCATAGTTTGAAGTTACTGTGGCAAAAATGGTTTCCAATGACTTCTTCTCAAGATCCAAGTATTTAGAATCACCTAAATGTTGGGTGAAGAGATCAGAATAACTCTGATCTAATACAACGTTCAAAGCATCAATCTTTAAATCTTCGGATCCTAACGCCTTTTGAAAGAATTTACTCAGGTTCTTTGTGAAGTTTCCCGTTGCAACGTATAAAGAGTATAGCGTTCTTAAATATGCCAAAGTACTCGATGAATAAGCATTTTTCAATAAAACTTCAGTTCTTGATTGGATTTGTTGGGCAAATATTCTCTGAATGAATAGTTGTAATACTTCCACAGGGTCTTTGAAAACTTCCACTATTACTATGGTTGCATTTTGCAGCACTTCTGTTGTCTCATCATAGAATTGGGTGGAGAAAGATTCTGATAATAGATGGTGGTTTGATGGATCCGATAATTTATCCCAGGTTGCTTCATCGTTTAGGTCCTCGTCAGAGGTGACCGTTTCACTATTTAGGAAATAATTGTGCTGATTAACAAAGTTTTTGATAACAGCAATACCACCATTGAAGCTCGTCAGAATGTCGGCAATTTCTTTCATCTTTGACAAGTTATTCTCCTTATACTCCTGATCAAACTCCTCTAACAAGGTATTCTCCATTGTTTCTGAGAATTTCTGTATTATATCATGACAATTCTTGGAGTTTGGCAAATCATCAGAGATTAACTTTTGCGAAAGAGATAACAGCTGTGCAACATTTGAAGCACACTTCTTCTTCTCTTTCAAAGACCCTTTGACTAGCCTTTGGAGTTCTCTTGAAGAGCCGTTTTTATAAAAGTCATCATATATCTGTATCAAAACAATTGTTGCATTGGATCTATCTTTAGCGTTAATCGTGCTAGTGAGATTCTCAGTTATTGGTTTAATTGTGGAAGAAACGGTTGATATTTGGTCGTCAAGCTTTTTGAATTGAACATCAACCGATTCAGTTCTCGATGTCAGCGATAAGATATTCCTGCTGTGATCTAGTTCAAATTTGTTCACTTCTTTCTCTAACGCAGACTGTCTTACTGAAGCTTCGGTGCTCAGCTGTTTCAATTCTTTAAGAGTTGATTCAAATGTTCTAATAAAAGGTTTAGGATCAAAACCTGCAACTAGTTAGTACTATAACACTATAAGAATAATTTTCTAACTTACGAGTGTATGACTTTTGGCCTTCACTCAAATGCTCTTTGCCCAATTCCTCTATAAACTCATACACCGTCAAATTGTCCTGCAGTTGTTAGTAATCTATTCACTAGTGAAAGAAATCTTAGAAAAACGCACCAAAAAGTTGTCCAATGAAAGAAGTCTACGTATTCTCGGATCCAGATCATAGATTGAGCTCATTGCTAAGATTTTGAACTAAATGACTGTTGATTTGTACTGCCACTGCTTTGTTTTGGCTTGTTTATTTTGTTCATTTCCAAATAGAATATCAATTAGTGTGTTGCGCATACCACGTCACGTGATAAGAACTATAGAAGTGGCTTTAGTTAGATTACAAGAGGGTTGACGTCTGACAAAATAGGTTATGCTTGTTGTGTAAGACTCGATCGAATCATTATGTCGTTGCTTTGTTTCTTGTTTCAGCTGTATCTCAAATAAACCAATCGCGTGGATCATTTCTTCTGTTTATTATTATTAAATCTTGAAATTTTATTGTACAGAAAAACGCGTCCACTTGTCAAGAATGAGGCATAAAGCACTACTCAAGAACCACAAGTAAAGGAAAACGACGATGAGCAAGAGTCACGCAATAATTGAGAACTACCAGGATAAACTTGTGAGAAAACAGCAGGGCTATGAGGAGGAATCAGATAATGACGACGAATTATTAGAACTCTTAGACAATGATGATGAGTTTGATCGCTATAGAGAACAAAGAATACAAGAACTGGCAGATCAGTTCAAGGAATCAAGAAGAAACGTTGAAGAGGGGTATGGATCGGTAGAAACATTATTGAGTGAAGAACAAGTACTACAAAGGACAACAAAGAATAAACTTACCGTAATTCATTTCTTTCACCAAAATTTCACAAAATGTCAAATAATGGATACAAAGCTGGATATTCTTGCTCAAAAGCATTTATCCACGAAGTTTGTTCGAATCAACGTCGACAATGCTCCATTTTTAGTGACAAGATTGAAGATTCAAGTTCTGCCAATGGTTATATTATACATAAATGGAGTCGAATCTAACAGGATTCTCGGGTTTGAGAAGCTGAATTTTGATGAGAAGTCCCAAGACTTCCAGATTGAGTCTCTAGAAAGATTTTTGCTTGAAAGTGGTATGTATTATTGTATCTTGCTCAGGATTGAAGATCGTTTTGTACTAACCATTGATTAATTAGGTGTAATTCAAAGAAAAGCAAATTCTTACCAACGTGTTACTAAGGCAACAAATGCTGTTGGTGATGATGATGATGATTTAGATCTATAATGGAAGTATGGTTCTCTATTGTCGCTAGCCTTTGCATAGAATTGTTGATATTATACGGCTCAACAATGAATCCGTTGTCCTCCGATCAATAATTAGATGGTCTTGCTTCAATGGTATCTTTCTGCGTTTAGTACGCCATGACCTGGTCTCAAGAACAAGGTCCCCTATCTGTCTTTTAGTATTGGTATTGGGCGAGGACGTGACAAGCATGTCTTCCGCACTTTCATGGTTGTGCTTGTGCGTATCTATAACAGAGTTATTGTGTATACACTGCCTCGAATATAGATTGTCCAATTGCGTGAGAGAATGTATTCCGCTACTTGTATAACTGTGCTGAGGACTCCCCTTTCGCTTCATGCTCTTCTCTTCTCTTACTCTCTTTTTTAACTAAACAACATACATGTGTACATAGTAATAAAGTGTAAACAAACAAATTCGCGAAACCCGCGATTCAGAAATTTACTGGTGTACGGATGTGAAATCGTGTTGGCCAAACCAAGTTTCTGAAATTTGGCCACTCCGAAACTTTTGAAAAAAAACTTTTCACTTTCCAGCTAAAACATTTAATACTTTTAGAACAACCCACTTTGGTAAGAAAGAAGGTATGTAAAACTTATCAATCTTGGTTCTAATAATGAGAAACTTGAAACTAACATCTTCTTCAGCAACTTTTGCAGACGAGCCAAGATGCAAATTTTCGTTAAAACTTTAACCGGTAAGACCATTACTTTGGAGGTTGAATCCTCTGACACCATTGACAATGTCAAATCCAAAATCCAAGACAAAGAAGGTATTCCACCTGATCAACAACGTTTGATCTTTGCTGGTAAACAATTGGAAGATGGTAGAACCTTATCCGACTACAACATCCAAAAAGAATCAACCTTGCATTTGGTGTTAAGATTGAGAGGTGGTGGTAAAAAGAGAAAGAAGAAGGTCTACACCACTCCAAAAAAAATCAAACACAAACACAGAAAAGTCAAGTTAGCTGTCTTAACTTACTACAAAGTTGACCAAGATGGTAAAGTTGAACGTTTAAGAAGAGAATGTCCATCTGCTACTTGTGGTGCTGGTGTTTTCATGGCTAACCACGATGACGGTCGTCAATACTGTGGTAAATGTCACTTGACCATCAAAGCTAAAAACTAAATTGTTGAATGACGTTTGAGTTTAGAACATGCCGGAGGAATTCATTTTTTTTCCATCAATGTTTTTTAATGTTATAAATATTTTAGTATTTTAGAAACTTGATCTTGTAGCTCACCATCTTGCGATCTTTCTCTCTCTCTCTCTCTCTCTCTCTCTACGTTCATGTAATAATTATTAACTATGGTATGATATATGATTTTAAATGCTGAATGGTTCTCTAAATGCAAATATGGCCAAACGTTGTGAAGCTCATCTCAAATATTAATAGGTACAGATTATCGTCCCTATAAGTAAGACTGTTCAATAGCCAATTTCATGACAGTTTTCTTTAACTCTCTATTCTCTTCTTTCAACTTCAACTTTGTGATCTCTGACTTTTTGAGCTCATCAATAGACTTTTTTAAGGTCTCCAGATTGGCATAATATTGCTTTTTCAAAGTTTCGTTCTCAAGTTTAAGTCTTTTATTTTCTTGCAGTTGTTCCTTAAAACACTCAGTTGCTTTATTGTCTGCATTTGGAGAACATCTCTTCTTACTATATCTGGTAGTCTGTGAAGAATTTAAGGTAGTTTCAGTAGTTTGACAAGGCAATTGATGATCCGTGGAAAATAAGTGTGTGTTAGGTGAATTGAGTAAAGAATCATCAGATAAGTAAGAGACTGGCGATATAGGTTTCTCCTCCTGTTTGACAAGTAATGCTTCATCAAAATCTTGAGGGACTGGTGAAATGAGGTGGTTGTTAATAGAGGAGCCATCATGGCCCAATGCGAATTTCTGATTGTCATCAATTTGAGCTAAGGCATCATTTAACACTCGGTTGATCTCATCGTGTAAATTGTAGTCTGGTAATTGAAGCTCTGGAATGCTGATACCTTTTGGATCATCAAACAAGCTATCTATGTCAATATCAGTAGGGTTTCCATCATTAGTGATCATATTAAAGTTAGTTGGTTACTATATTTAAAAGACGAATGCAATGCGATGAGATGTGATGTGATGCGATTGGAAAAGAACAGAAAACAGGAAAGCAGTAGCGAGTAACGATTTATGAAGAGAGAAGGGTTCCAATTAGATACAAATAAGGAATAGAGGGATGACACCAGTATGAATTGGGAGAATGAAACAGGAGAATTCTAAAGAATAAAATTTAAATTATATAAATTTTGATTCAAGTAGAAAAAAAATTTGAGAGTAAACAAAAAAAAAAAATTACATAACGTCGAGAATTCGCGGAACATTTTACTCTGGTGGTTCATGAAACCTGAATTTATCTTCCAGCAACTAACCAGCAGTGAACGCTTTTCCTCATTAAACAAAAGTTGAAGCTTTCTGATTCACCTAAAAACACAATTGGAGAAATGCACTTTGCAGTTTTTGAGAGAAGCATAAAAAAAGAAGATGCTTCCAATCAGAGTCGAACTGATGATCGCCACATTACTAGTGTGGCGCCTTACCAACTTGGCCATAGAAGCTACTTCAAAATCCAAAATTTTTACTCTATTTTATAACTTATCCAATTTTCTGCTTATGTAATAGTTATGAGCCCTGGAGATTTCAATGAAAACAAAACAAATATATATCAATAACATAAACACACAGATGTCGAAAAGCGTGTTTATCTCTTATCTCTTGAAAAGGAAACTTAAATAATACCTCTTTTCCATATTGACTCATGTCTAATGATATTTTGCCGACGCTTGAAAACATAAAAGATACTATTGATGGCACAAAAGAACAGTCATTACTAACTGGTGCATCCAGGATATCAGCACTAGAGAATGAACTTGAGCAACTGGATCTAATAAATAGCACTATTGATAACGTGATATCTTCCATAGAATCTACTTCTGATAACTTGAACATTATTGTCAGTACGTCTGAATCTACTAATAAGCTTCTTGATCTTTGGGTTAAGATCTTATCACAATCAAGTTATACTACTGCTATATTAAATGACAAGAGTTGGAAAGGTGTCTCAAAGAATGAAGAAGATTATCAGGAGCAGCTCGCAAGGTTTGAAGAGCTTAACAGGAAGTACAACGCCGAAAAGTCCAAAAGAGAACAAGAAAAAGAAGCACAAAGACAAAAAGTCTTAGCCCAAGAACAGCGAGCCAAAGAAAGGGAAGAATCTTTAAGAAGAAGGGTATATGGCGGCTCTACAGCTACATCAAAGAGGCCAGTATCGGATAATAGATCCACTCCCGGTAAATCTTCGGGTAAAGTCTCAAAATCTACAAAAAAGTGACCTGCAGTTGGTACCTTCATATGGTGGTAATGATACGCAAGGTTCATCTAAGCGAACTGATTTCGTTGAATGGTATTTCTCAGGTTTTTTTCTACTCGAATGTTGATATTTTTTTGCTTGCAGCAGATGTTACTCATTATTTGTAGTGTCTAATGTCTATTCCTTTTTGTGAATCATAAATATTATTATACAAGAACACTACACTGTAAGCTAAAAACTTGGATTATCATTTTGTCCTGAGCTTTTGCTAAAATAACTTATGCATTCGAACTCAAAGCTTGATTGGGGTAAGCTGGCTGAAAGGCTAAGGCGATTACCTGAGAATTTGTTAGACTTCAATGAGTGCTGTCGTCCTAAAGGTTTTGCATACTCCTCTCCTGAAATGTTTCTGTTAGAGTATGAAACAGCTTTCAAAAAACCCTTCAAAATCCCCTTCAAAATCCCCTTCAAAACCTCACCTCTCAGCTTACTACACTCATACAGGATTACACCATCTTTGGTCCGATATAACAAATATAACCCTGTGCATCCTGCAAGATGCTCGAACGTATGCTTTTGGGGCACAAACATAAATAATCCGAAGCATAAGAATACATTTATACTATGCCCTTATTGTGATCCCTTATCAGTCGCAGGTCCTGTATTTTATGATACATCAGGTGCATTAGGAAACCATCATTTGCAAAGCACACATGGAGTGAAGCCAAATGGTATTTTGGTTGAAAAGCCATTCATTGGATTTATCAACAATAATACAGCCATTGAAAACTGGAAGTTGGCTACCGTATGCACATACCCGGTTGAGGACAAAACACCTTGTCTTTCTATCTTTGAGGTTCGCAAGGTCTCAGAAAAAGCACCATATAAGCTGTACATTCGGCACTGCGTTGACGCACATTTATTCAGGCCCTTAGCTGAAAAACAACTAAAATCAAATGGCACAAATCAAGTGTCCAAAATTAATTTCGTACCGTTGAATGCTGAATTGCATAGAAAGACCCTATTGGAGTTTAATGATAGGTTGAGTGCAACATCTTTTCTAGACCCTTTCGAGTACTCGGCCGATCCACTCTTTTCACAGCGTATTCAGCACGAGGTATCAAAGAGGTTCCGTAACACTCGTGAACTTGGTTCCCAGTTTGACAAATTGAGTGATGAAGATGAAGAGCCACTACCAGATTTAATTGAAGATGATGGTTTTTTACCACAAAATCTCAATAATAGGTCTAATCCAGTCACGATTGATCCACAGTTCTTGATATTGGAAACTTCAGATGAGAAGGCACAGCGTGAAATGATAGCTATTCGGGCAAGAAACGTTCTCACCATTGCTGAAATGCTGAACGATTGAGCGATTGAACAATTGAATAATTGAAGTTAATGTATCTGAAAGGTAAGATCATCGGGCTTTGATACTTATCGGTCCGCATTACTCACTGTTCCGTAGTAAAAAGATCGGATCTCTTCCGTGATTTTATCTCTCGTACATTCTTACGAAGTTTACCCATTGGACCCCTCCAAGTAACTTCTTCTTTTTATATTTACTTCTTCTAATATCCACAATTAAACTCTACAACATCAAACGAACATGGGTTTGAAAAAAGTAGCTGCATTGCAAATTGGGTCAGAAAAGACTACACAAGAAACCCTGGAGAAGCTGCTTTCTTATGAACAAGAATTGATCGCAGAAGAAGTGGATTTGGTGGTGATTCCAGAAGCCACCCTAGGTGGTTATCCAAAAGGTCAAACATTCGGCTCTTACCTCGGTTACAGACTACCTGAAGGGCGTGAGGAGTTTTTGCAGTACCATAAACAATCAGTCAAGATTCCAGATGGGCCAGAAATCAAGGCATTGGAATCGTTCTCCAAGAACATTGGTGCTACTGTTGCCATTGGTGTCATTGAAAATGGTGGCTCGACACTATACTGCACTTTGGTGTACATAGATCCCAAACAAGGATATGTTGCTAAACACCGTAAACTATTACCAACTGGTTCTGAAAGATTGGTATGGGGAAGTGGTGATGGTTCAACATTGCCAGTTGTCGAGAGCACTGTTGGTAGAATTGGTGGTGGCATCTGCTGGGAAAACTATGTTCCACTATTCAGACAAGCCTACTACTCCAAAGGTATCGATATTTGGGTTGCACCAACAGTTGACATGAGAGAAATTTGGAGAGCTTCCATGAGAACAATTGCTTATGAAAGTCGTACATTCTTAATCTCTGCTGTTCAGTTTGTTCCTGCTGTCTCTGAAGAACTGACACCACATGGTTGGAAAGCTGGTGATAATTTGATTAACGGTGGTAGTGTTATTGTCAGTCCATTAGGTGAAATAATTGCAGGTCCATTAATTGGTAAAGAAGGCATATTGACAGCTGAAATTGAAACTGACGATATTATCAGGGCTAGATACGACTTTGACCCTGCTGGGCATTACTCCAGAGGTGATGTCTTCCAATTAACTGTCAACGAAACTCCAAGAGACGTGAAGTTTGTGAAGAACTGAGAGACTCAGATCATTGGTAATTATGTAGAGTGAAGCATTGGGTCAAAGAAACTGTACAATCTGGGTAAATAATCTGATATCCTGCTTTCTTAGGAATCAAACAAATTACAATACGGGAAGCGCCAATCATCTGTAGCACACAACATACAGATAAATATAGTACTTCGTATTAATCATCAACCACATTTATAGTCGAATAAACCACTCCACAACTAACACTTCGGCAATTGGCCTGTCCCCTTTTAGCAGATAAAAATAAAAAGAACTTATTGAACCATAGAAGTAAAATTTGGCAATGTTAAAGTGAAGTCTACATTTAATTCAGAATGAAATATGAGACAAATCTGTTAAAGTCATTCAAATTATCACGATAATGACTTCAGAGAAACTGAATGATATTCATATCTTCTCAATTAACTTTGATCAAGCTTTCAATTGGTTATTAAAGAATTTGTATATGTAAAATCAAACAAATGATGTGTATCTTACTATCTTTGGCACCAAATCCAATAAAATTCGCGAATTTGTATGGGGTTACCCGCTTGTTGTTGCTTTTTAAATGGCATCATCTTTCTTATTTTTCGTCCCTTGTGGACATTTGGTCAATTAGAAACAATACAGAGATGATCAGCAGTTCCCCTGCATAAGGATGAACCGTTTTACAAAGAGATTTACTATTTTTTTTGATAAATTTCAATAGCCCAATGTGATATGAATATATATCAGTCTCTCTTGTCACTGTTACGTGGCAATTCAATGAAATTTGGCCACTATCATCAATTTTAGAGGATAACAAGGTGCCGTTGTTCGAATCTCACGGACGTAAGTAGTTTAAAATCGCATATGTATTTCCCGATAGTATTTTAATTTCTGAAGTGTAATGATCGAGGACTTGTAGTACAAGAGAAGTTCTTCAAATAACGTGCTTTTTAATATACAATCAATACAAAACGGTGGATAGCGGAGCTCTTTTATACTCTCTGCTTCCTATGAGCAACTCTAGGGTCCGCTATTTCTAGTGCTAATCTGGACTTGCGTCGGCAATCTGTCAATAACTAGTTGGAAATATATCTTTCTCAATACATGAAGCCATATATATTAACTAGCTTCGAACAGGCCCACTGAATATCACAGATAGTTAAGATGTACAACGAGAATAACTTTATTAAACCATAAACACACTTCTAACTTACTTCTTCTCTTGAGAATCATCTGAATTGATGATTTCATCTATGTTAGTAGCTTCCTTTCCATGGATAAGATCTAAATAAGCATCATCCAAATCTGATTTAGGACCAATGAAGATTTTGCGCTTATAAACATAATAATAAACTAGCGAGAGAGTCCAGATACCACAATTTATCACAACAGAGTAATTCATGGTATCCTTTTCCACATGCATAGAACTTGGGAACATTGCCATTATTATAATGAACGCTTGAAATGCAATTGCAAGAATAGCCATAGTTGTTGTGAAAAATTTACCAGCATAAAATGGACCTGGCTTGAACAAATCTCTTCCGGAAGTCAAGCGTAAGATAAATGGAGTACCCCAACTGACATAATTACCAACGACACCAATGGAAAATAAAGCATTAGCAGCAACAGTACCGATCAAGATCAAGAGTCCTATCAACAATGAGACAATGGTACAAAATATGGTAGCTCTGATAGGGACTGAGAGCTTTTTATTCACAACTTTAACGATGTTTGAGAATGGTAGGCCATCATCTCTTGCGAAAGCCCAAACTTGTCTAGAGACGGCAGTCATACATGAAGCACCCATTAAAAATTGGCAAAAAGAAACTAGAGACATGAAGGCAACAGCCCATTCTTTGCCTAATGAGTCATAAAACATTTGAGCTAATGGTTGACCTGAAGGAGACTCCAAGACTGAAGTGATATCACTTGAAATGCAAGCGTTAATCACGATAATGATCAAAAATCCAGTTATCCAACATGAGGTAATTGAGCCCAATATACCAATAGGAATAGCCCTAACAGGGTTCTTCAATTCTTCAGCACAATGGACACAAGAGTCAAACGCACCGATGACCCAAACAGCTGTCATGAACCCACTTTGAACAAAAGTCCATCCGTCATTCCAATCGCTATAGTTCATGTATTTTCCAAAAATGAAAGCACCATCATTGAAAGAAGAGGTTCTGGCTGTTCCGATTGGAAGAGCAACAAAGAAGATTATAATCAATGAAACATTGGCAATGATAGAAGCGGTCTGCAGTTTTGAAATGGCAGCTGAAGACAAACAAGTAAGCAAACACTCGCCCACAATGCAAGCAGCGAAAACGCCATAGATCTTACCATCAGATATCTCAAATGATCCATCTGAGTTAACATAAACAGCACTTAAAATCTGTACGGCGAGTCCATAAGTAATCGAACAAACCCCACCACATAAAGCTAAAGAGTTCGAGATACCAACAACAAACGACAATGGAGCTTTTAGAGAGACAGGAGCATAGTAATATGTCCAGTAATATAAACCTCCTGAGGTTGGAATTGCAGAAGCTAATGTACTCATTTCGAAACCTATAGTCCAAATGAACGCACCAGCAATAAACCAACCCCACACAAGTGTTGCTGGGCCACCAGTCAGTCCGATTGCCATAGTAGTTGCAATAGAAGGTAGTAGCCCCATAATAGAGAAAGCAATACCGAAGCATTCTAATGTATTAAACTTTCTCTTTAAAGAAGATTTATAACCGATCTGTGCCAACAATTCATCATCATTCTGCGCTTCCTTAGCATTGATATAGTTCACAGTACCAGCACCATGGTGAGAAGTGACTGATGCAATGTGATTTAAATAATCTTGCGATAGTTTTGGGGAGTGCAGAGCTTTGAGTTCCAGCTCAGACATAGTGTATCGTTCGTGTTGGAAACAATTGATCAAGAACAAATTTGTGAATTTGATCACCAGCTGGATCAGAGCAGTGGTTCATTTATATGAGTTTTCAGTTCACCAATCCATCTTCCTAATATGGACTGGGACGCTGGTCTCACTCTCTATTCTCAATAAATAAAGGGAGTTTTAAGATAAGATCGATCATTTGAATAAAACGCATAGATATGCTGAATTCTGATTTGTCTTTTCAAATGATGTACCTATCCAGGACCCAACTCACATTTCCCAGTTCAGACTTCAGACTTCAAACATCAGACTTAGAGTCTCAGGCCATATAGTTGTCTCAAATCAGCAGTCAGCACAAAATTTTAGGTCCAACGGGTTAATCGAATCGATAAGAGTTTACACCGAATTCCTCGAACAAGTAATTGCATCCGGTTTTGGCAGCAGCTTCCGCGAAATTAATGTTATCTATTAAGTCATTGTCAACGGCTACTGCTTTACAGTCTGTAGGCAAAAATCAGTACAATGATGCACCTGAGTCTAAAAGTGTAGGATTTAAGAATTTTAGATACAAGAATCACAAGATTACAGAATACAAATTCACAATTCCCCAGGTCTTTAATCTTGGCATAAAGTAGATATAAAATAATTGAAAAGTTGATAATAAAAGATTTGCATCACCGTTGCCAATGCCAACCAAAACTAACAGGTTGTTCTTACTTCGAAGTTCTAAGTTTTAAGCGTCTTACTCAGTGTCAGCACAGAAGTCAGAAGTCAGAAGTCAGAACCAAGGGCAATGCCTGGGAATAGCACTTGTGAGAATCAATCAGTTTGTTATCATCCGGCAGCAACGGGCGTTGGCTTATTTTATGGAGATTTGAGATCTAGATAGATAAGCCGGGTAATATATATAAGATGCAGTTACAATACACTTGTACTACAATTATATGCTTCGACTGCACATACTGTAATTTATGGAAGTACATTAACGTAGTGTAACTGATCTTGTTTGTTTACATGTTTTTCAAAACTCAATTATGAGTCTTTTATTCAGGTCTTTTTTTGTCTATCTATATATGTACAATGTTACCGTTGCAAGATTTGATAGCCTTGTGATCCTATAAATATATTCTTCAATCTCTCGTAAATGCTCTTCTTCAATAAGTTTTAAAGCTATCTATCTCATAAGTAATCAGTAGCCAAGGTTATTTAGAATAGTTTCATACTCATATTTGTTGATGTCCTCAACCAAAGTAGAACCCTGTGGTGACCAACCTAGTTCCTTCTTAGTTATTTCATTGGAAGCAACTGCATTGAGTCCAAGAGCCCCAGCTATGTAACCTAATTGTTGTACTTCTTCTTCAGTTGCTGACTTCAGCTTCAAGTCGTATTTCTTACTGAATGCCTCGGCAATGGATTTGATGGTAACTTGAACTTCACCAACACCATGATAGGCATGCCCTGCAACACCCTTAGTAGCAGCCAACACATATAACTCAGCAGCATCGTTTCTTTCAATGGCTGTCCATGCGTTCAATCCCTCTCCAATATATAATGCTGTACCTATCTTCAAAGATTCTCTGAGATACGGGAGTGCAAACCCTGCTGCAGTTTCTCCATGAACAAGTGGAGAAAGTCTAATAACAGAGCTTCTGATACCTTTGTCCTTCAAAGATAGAACGAACAGTTCATTCACAGCTCTAGCACCGAAAAGTGAGTTTAAGAAATCGTCAGTATATTCAACAAATGACTCTTCAACTGGCTCAAATCCAATTGGTCTTTGCAAAGTCAAAGTACCACAACTGCCAACTAAAACTTTACCAGTACCCTCTAGTGCTTCAGCAAAAACTTCCAACGCAGCTTTATCGATCACACAACTTTCTCTAAAGTTGTTGAAGTCATGAACAAAACCTAAATGGATAACACCACCATTTGCAGCTTTTGCACCTTTCTTCAAGGTATCTAAGTCTGTTAAACTTCCTTTCAAGACCTCAGCACCCAATTTTCTCAACTTCTCAGCAGAAGCATCTGATCTTGCCAAAGCAAGGACCTCATGTCCAGAGCCGATTAATTTTTCAACAACAACGGATCCAATGAAACCCGATCCACCAGTAATAAAATATTTGGTCATTATGTCTAAAAACGAGGAGTATTATGTGATTAGGGACGGTATAATGAACAAGCATTCAATTGAAATCTCCCTTTTATTTATAAAATCTGCAAATATTCCATTATTCACGCCCACTGTAAAGTAGTTGAAGCTGTTATTTGTAATCAAACTTCTCAAATTAATGATAATGGATTTAGCCGACACAAAAGCTCATCATCCATATGTAATTGTAATATGTTTCAACTTATTTGATGTATTGTTGTTTGGGGCTTTCCCTTAACTCCCTCATATTTTCCGCAATCTCCGTCAATAATTCCGCTACCATTTATATCCACCCTAACTTATTATAAGATTTTGAAGTCTCATCAGATCATAGGTATTTGGCTGATTAGTGTCTGTTAAGTGCGCGTCATATAAAAAGCGGTTATAACTTATACCAAGTGATTGACGTGAATATACAGAAAATACCATTTAACGATAGTGTAATCAGCATTCATTAGCTGTGCTACAGCCTTAGATCGAAAAGCGATTAACACAACATTCATTTGCTCAAAATCTAAAGTAAGTATATTTCTGTAACACTGAATGCTTAGTATCCAATATTTGGCACTAGAATGGTTCCTATAAATATTTCTTAAAATCAAGTATTTTTGAGACTCATTTGTTGGCGATATTCAATTAATTTAGGACGCGCGACTTAAGAAATTGTGTACTTATAAAGTTTTCCAGATAAATCATCGTTTAATTGTACGATTCTTCTAATTCTTCTCTTATATATCAGTTTACTATCAAGCTATCTAATAAGTCTTATTATATCTTCATAGAGTCAAAAGTGAGTAAAATGATTTTTTATTAAAAACTATGGGTTTTACTTGATCTTTCAATTTTTTATTTTTAAGTTATTCTAACTTTCTAGATTATAAAATTTAATTACAATTTTTTTCTATATACACTGAGATTTAAAAGTATTATCAGGTAGCGGTGACCAATTACAATATGAATACATGTTTAACACAGCAAAAACACACAGAGAATTGCCAATTTATTTGATGTAATAGATAATTTACATGAATGGGGTAATTTTCGCGATTTAACAACAACTAACAGATCTGTGTGTCTAATGGATAAACCACTTACATATTTACATATTAGTAATTATGAGATAACGCGAGTTATCTTCTAAACCTTCGACTTATAATCTTCAATCTGGAGCGAGAAGCAGTTATATTCGAGAATAAACCCCCGAGAGATTGTGAGAATTGGGTTATATACATCAATATTTTGCTAAATTTTATGTGACAAAAGTTCTGATCAATGAGCTATCTAGATAGATCAATACATGAATTAAAAGTTCGAAATTCAATTATATATTATGATTCTACAAACATATAACCAATATCACAATATTAATTGATACAAATTAAATAACATGTTATCCATTTAATTTCAGCTGCGTACATTTATTGAATAGCTAGCTCAATAGTTTTTATATAACTATTTTTCGGTATTTGAACTTCTAGAGATTGTTTCGCCGAAGATCTCGGCTTTTAATGAGGATAGAATGCCGAACCAGGTGTACTTTGTAACTGTACGAAGATAAATGTAGATGAATTAGATCTTGACTCATAAGTATTATCGGTGACAAATAAAACTGTCAAAGCGTGGCTTTAATAATATATTATGGCTCATATTCAGGTGCTCAATTGAAAGTGATACCGTAGACACTGAACTCAAACTGTTGCTTTGAATCGATCATTGGCAAATAACTAGGCTGTTTCAACTTTCAACTCAAAGCCTCTTCATACTTTGCTGCAAGCCCTGATTCAAGAAACTTTTATAAAAGCCCCAGACCCCATTTTCAAGATGGGATTAGTTTTTCAGGACTGTCCACAAAACATTCTACTGTATCAATTGCAAGACAACAACAGCGAAAGAATGAGACTTTTAGAATCGTCACCTGCTTATGCACCTTTATTTGAGAAAAATCATTACAGGAGGAAGAGATATTTTATACCAGTGATTATACTTTTGATCACTGCTGCTTCTACCTTACGGATTTTACTAAGGAGTTCAATCGGTAATACATCGTATTCAAATTATTCAACGCTTGATGTTATTAAACCAATTAGTTTTGAGAATGCTTCTGCTGTTTTCAATACTATTCAAGGTGCTTTAAGAAACAAAGACTCACAAATACAACCAATTGGTGTCAGTTTCATCCCGGCGTACGTACCCAAGGGGACTCTTCTTTACCATAGTAATGGCGATGGTATAGTTAGAAAGGGATTGGAATGGATTGCAATGGATCACGAATTCAGCTATTTCTTCGGTGGACATTTTGGAGGCCCACGTAGAAGAAGTGGAAATCACACTGAGGTGCCTGGAATTGGGGGTCCACATAAAGGTCGTCATGGACAAGGAGGGCCAGGAGGGCCAGGAGGGCCAGGAGGAACACCACCACCACCACCACAAAGAGATAATCTAAATGGTCATGCCTCCCTGTTTACGTTTGAGGTTATAACACCTTTGGATAAGATGATTTTATTGGATGGATCTAGTGCTGCAAAGACTTCAACTGGTGAAATGGACCAACAGTTGATTTTAGCACGAGCTTCTCAGGATGAAGGGCATCCTAATGAACGTCTTCTAGCTAAAAGGATCTGTGAATGGGGGAAACCGTTTGGACTTGATGGATTCATTAGAATTGAAGTTGGATTCGAAGCTGTTATCTGTGATCTAACAAGTGATAAGCTGAGAATTGTTAACAATGTTACTTTAGATTGGGAAACTGAAATATTTGGGCTACCTGAAGAAAAATTTGAAGAGGTTGATGATTTTGCTGATCTTATTTCCGAGATCTCAGCTGTTGCTGGGTACGATCATATTAAACAAGGGAATGTTCACGATAAAAGAGATGGGCGAATCCTATTGGACTATAGAGGCCTACAGACACCTTTGAACAAGACCTGGATAGATACAGATACATATTTGAGGCGTCTTGTTAACATCTCAGATGATATCAAGGAACAAATGATCAATAACTTAGAATATTTCCTTAGTCATGGTGCAGATCCTTCAGCTGGTACAAACTGGCAATTGATTACTACTGAAATAGTTGACAAGTTTTCGCCTATCATCACACTGCTGAATGAGACCATTTCCAGAGACTCTTTTAATGAGCAAGACTATGTCTATAATGTGAAAAATCTTACTCTATTCACCGCAAACTTTGCTAGAAGATTTCTTGATAATTCTATCAATGACGAAGCTGAGAGATACTCTAGTGCCAAAGAGAAAGCCATACTACAATATGCCCACAGTCTAGAAGATATTCAGTCAGAGTCAGATAATTTGATTCTCTCATCGATATACAAAGTCACTGAATCTATAGTGAACATAATATTTGATACATTTCTGCTTGGGAAGAAAGCTGTGAACATCAAATACGCTGCAAAGAAAGAACTGACATCGACGAGCATTCCGAAAGAGTTGGAAACGCTACGATCCAGATTCAATGCTCTACTGAACACGTTACAGTGGAGTTCTTACTACGAATGTCCAACTAAATGTGGATGGGATGAGGTATGTTATACGCCATCGTGGGGCCCATCTCCAATGGGTTGGGGAAATGCTCCAGGAACCGTCGCTGACTCCAACGGCACGCTGAGAATTAGGAAACCATTGAATTGCATCAATTACAAAGATGTGCTGAGAAGTGGAGGTAAATTTTAAATCAATTGATAGTTAATTTGATGATCTTTTTTTTTTAAGTTAAGACATAGGTAATTATTTAATTATTTTCTTCTAATATTATATCTTTATCTCTCTTAATTTCTGGGGAAAGTCTTCGGTAATTAAATTAAATTATCTTTGACACAGCCCGTTGAGAGAGCTTCACCCGAGAAAATAATCTCCTTTTAATAAAACTACAAAACATTATAAGTTTTTGACATTAACTAAAACGTAGAAAACAACCCACAAAACCATGTCACTCTCTTTCAGAACCAAGGAAATAGACTTCAACGGCAAGACCAGCATTCTTAATCAAAATGAGAACGGTGCATGCGCAATTTTGGCTATTATCAACTCTTTAATCCTCACAGCCAACCATAATAGTTCCCCAGAAATACATGACTTGGTTGCTCTGGTGAACAGCGAAGGTGAGATTCCATTACAGAAACTGCAGCAGCAGCTGGCTCAGATTGCAATTTCCAACCAGAAAATTTACAACTTGTCTCCAGAAGAAGTCCAGACAACGTTGAGTTTGCTACCAAATTTGCACGAAGGGTTAAACATTAATCCAACATTTGATGGTGGATTCAGCCAGAGCAACGAGTTGGTGATATTTAGAGTGTTCCAATTACCTATTGTTCATGGCTGGCTGGTAGATCCCGAGGATTTTGAACATGCTGCGGTTAGAAAGTACAACTCTTATGAAGCAGCTCAAAACGTGTTGGTTGAAGCCTATGAATCTCAAAATAAACCAATCAAAGATCAAGTCGACTTAGAGATCTTGGATGATTCTAAACAAATAACACATTTCTTTGCAAGAACTGCCACACAGCTGACTGAGTATGGATTAGATTTTTTGAAAAGTAATCTTCAAGAAGACTCTATTGCCATCTTCTTTAGAAATGATCATTTCGGTACAATTATCAAAAAAGGTAGTGATATCTATGAGTTAGTCACTGATGTGGGGTTTGCCAATAAACCAAGATTTGTATGGGAATCTTTATTATCTATTAATGGTTCCATAAACTCTTTTTTCACAGGTTCGTTTTCACCATTACTTGAAGACTCCTCTAACCCATTTGACGATCAAGCTGGTGATTATGAGGATTTGACACCTCAAGAGAAGGACGATCGTGCACTGGCTTTAGCTTTACAAGAAGAAGAGGATCAGAGGGTTGCTGGTGCTCTTCAACAGAGACTCGATAGACCAAGACGTTCACAAGTTGATGCGAAAAAGGATAAGAAGGATAAGAAGGTCAAAAAACTACAAGAGAAAAAAGAAAAGAAACAGAATAAAGCTAAAAAAGATAAAAAGTGTATTATTATGTGAAATCACACTAGATGCTGTTTATTGGGACACTTTTTTAAGTAAATTGTATAGATTTCTTGAATTCCCATTTTATTCTTTACGTTTTTTAGATGCAGGTGATGGTTCAGTATTTGAACCTTCATGTAATTGTTCGTGTACCGCATCTTTTAGAAAATCTTTCAATCTCTCTTCAGGATTCTCACTTTCAACTATTTCTTTTAATTTCTGTCTTCTTTCATCATCGATATCAATTTTTATATCCTCTTCGTTCTCATAGGAATACCTTATTTGATGTCCTTGAATCTCATCTGGTTTAGGTAAACTATCGAGTATACTTTCATTCAGATTATCGTGGTTTAAAGAACGTAGATACTGAGCCACTTCTGGAAACTCATCGTCAGCTTCGATATAGTCTGCTGCATTTTGCCCATCCTGGTTCTTGATATTCCAGTCTGCTTTGTACTTCTCCACCAGCAGTTTGGCAATCTTGAGACTCTCAACGTGGTGAAGTGGCGTATCCCCTTCGACGTCTTGTATATTTATATCACCACCATTCTGTATGAGCACTTCCAACAGATCGATATGACCGTAGGATACTGCTGCATGTATTGGAGTGTATCCATTTGGATCTTTTGAGTTTGCAGAGAAGCTGCCCAAATTTATATACTTCTTCACAGTCTCAACATCGTTATCGGCAGAAGCAACCCAAATATTAGCCATTTTTGTAAGTTATTTTCAACCCTTTTTTTTCGATTTTAATGAACTTCATATAAATCAAAATTTTTGCAATTTTATTTCAAGCGAACACTCAGTTAAAAAAAAAAAAAAAAAGAAATTGTGCATCAACTAAAAGTTCTCTTTCCAAAGAGAGATCAGACACAAAATGACAGTTGCAAATGACGATTTCCTTCCGCCAAAAGAGGCCACAGTGACGCCAAACCCTCCAGCAGACATAAAATCGGTACAAGGCTTTGAGTGGTGGAGAAGAACCATGTCTTACAAGACTGGGCTGGGTCTAACACCAGAGGAAAAGAAACAGTATGAAAACGATGCTTTGTTCAAGAAAAACCAGACAGAGTGTGATAAATGCTATGAGTACCGTGATTGGGCCTTAAAATATTCACCAACGGTGATATTCATGCTGCAGCAGATAAAGAAACTAGGGGAAGAAGTCAAAGATGATAAAATCGTTTGTGATATCTGTGATGAGTGGAAAGGTGGAGGCTTCCATCCAGAGCTTGGTGTGCTTCTTTGTCAGAATAGAGTTATAAACCAGTGGCATTTAGAAGATACATTGGCGCATGAGCTTGTACATTACTATGATAATACTAAATTTAACGTTAATTGGCTGAGCTTGAAACATCATGCTTGTTCTGAGATTAGAGCTAGTTCTTTGAGTGGTGAATGCCGTATCATGAATCAACTGAAAAGAGCAGGACTCACACAGTTTGGTAGAGGTCATCAAGAGTGTGTCAAAAGAAGAGCAACGTTATCAGTTGCTGCTAATCCGAATTGTAAAGATAAAGAAGAGGCAAAAAGGGTTGTTGATGAAGTATGGGACTCATGTTTCAATGATACTAGACCATTTGAACAAATCTACCGTTAAAAAGTTTACTGAAAGTTTTTTTTATTCGTATTTTAAAGGATATAAATTGTACATAGATTGAAAAATTAAATAAAGAAGTTCAGAGTTAAGTTCATTTGATCAAAAGGTCAAATAGAGAGTACACATCAAAGATGGACCAAAGGCTATACCAAACCAAAATACTATGTTTCCTAAAGTTTTCTTATCTCTAATGAATTTGATCCGTGAAATGGCAACTAAAGGCAACTGAAGCATTTGGAACAGAAATAGATAACCTCTAACTCTATGGAAGATAACAAACATAGCACCCTCGTGAACAACAGAGCTCAGTAAAAAAGTGAAGACTGTAGCAGAACCTTTTGATAAATGCAGAGCACTGATAGAACTATGATAAACGTGTCTTAGCAAAAATTTATGAACTGGAACATTCCATAATCTAGAAAATTGATCCCATGAGACACAATTCCACCAAGGACCATAGAATTCACGATCACCAAATCTTGAGAGTTCAGCAATGCAGTTCAGGATTGCATCCCAAATCAAATAGAAATCGAGAATGTATATCAAAAGGAAACTTGGAATGATATCAAGTAATAATAAAGGATATTGTTGAAGTCTATCGGAGAACGGCAATTCACGAAGTTCCAGTGCCCTAATTGCTAAAGGATACATTGTTTGTTGCGCGACGGCAATCATCAACGTTATAACGCCAAATATAGCTGCAAGCTTCTCTAATACATAACCCCATCTGATTTTCTCGGTTCTTGGATAATCGATTTCATAAACAACAGTCGGAAACATAGTATACCAGAAAAAATTACTAAAAGTGATGTTGGAAGGAAATGGAGTCTCCACGGATTGTGACTTCAGCTCGAATTCACAAAAGGAAATGGAGGAATTCACCAATTCTGTAACCTCTTTATCATCAGATAAGCTCTCATCTTTCTTCAAGATACTTCTGGACATCTCCAATTCCTTTTTGATTCTCCAAAGGTAACCATTATAGAAGCTATAAGAGTGTATTTTCATGAGGAGAACTAAAGAATGTAGATACAAAAATATCTTAGCGATCCATGGGAAATTCATATGCTCAGCATATAGTGTGAATGTAATTAAAAAACCGAGTTCATAGATAGACGATATCACCCATCCTGTAGATTCCCAGTCTATGTAACCTAGTTTAATCAAATAGTGTAAACCGAACACAAACCAAGTAGATGAATACATCCAAAGATCCGTCAACCCAACTTTCACTAAATCGGTCAATAAGATGTTGACCAATTCGAATTTCCACCCATTGTGTAACACGTAGTTTGTCAAACTAGTCACCATCAAGAAGGCAATACCTAGCCAAAATAGAACATAAAACCCGGCAAACGGATTAGACCACGTAGCTGAACTGTCGAGAATCGATTGGACATTTATGAATTTCACATCACTAAACCTGGACTTTGGTAAACCTTCTTGGCCAAATCGTCTCTTTTCAACGGAAGTGATCTTTTTCAATTGTAATATCTCATTGGAAGAATTAGACGGAGTTCTTCTGGCTTCACGTTTTGTCAAAGTTGGAGCGACCCTAGCTTTTGAGGGCACGGATGAGACGGACATTGGCTCTGGACTAGGAGCTGATGGTATGTTTGGTTGCTTTAAAGGAAAATGAACAGAGATATCGGAAGCAGATTCTTGATACTCATTGTCACTAGCTAAACTTATTCTCCTCTGGTTCCGTTCTTGGATGTCATCAAGTTTCAACTGCTCTGTGTCGCTTCTTTGCTTGCGTACCATTGTGGAAATTGTATGAGCTGAAAATGCGTGTGTTTGATAACTTGACAAAGTGAAACCTGTTCCAATCAAACCCTTTGTTAGAACAAGTAAACAACTTTGAACTTTTGAAAAGTAGTTAATTTGAAAAGGAGTGATTAACCGAGGACCCGTCTGGACTGATTATGGAATTGTGTCAAACCCATAATTTACCGAACAATTTTAGTGTTGGTGTACCGATTTTTATCACGTGATAGTTACTGCCATTTTCAGATGTGTCATTAAAAAAAAATTAACAAGAACTTCAGCTCAGTTATTTGGTTGAAATAAAATTATGACCCATCGCAAAAAGATTGATTCAAGAACCTGAGAAGAGCTATTTCGAAACATGTCACGTCCTGAACAATTGGCACCACCAGAGGTGTTTTACAACGACTCCGAGTCCAAGAAATATACGTCGTCCACCCGTGTGCAGCATATCCAGGCGAAGATGACCTTCAGAGCATTGGAATTATTGAATCTAGAAAACTTCCCTCATCTCATTCTCGATATTGGGTGTGGTTCTGGTCTGAGTGGAGAAATATTATCTGAGGAAGGCCATATCTGGTGTGGTATGGATATATCTTCTTCGATGCTTGCCACGGGATTAGATCGTGAGGTTGATGGTGATCTGTTTTTAGCTGATATGGGAAATGGTATACCGTTCAGGGCAGGTACATTCGATGCTGCCATAAGTATATCTGCTATTCAATGGCTGTGTAATGCCGATAGCACTGATGTTGACCCTAAAAAGAGACTGTTGAGGTTCTTTAATACCTTGTTTGCAAGTCTGAAGAGAGGAGGTAAGTTTTGTGCACAATTCTATCCTATGAATGATGAACAGATAGATGTCATATTGTCTAGTGCAAAAGTTGCTGGATTCCAAGGTGGGTTGGTGATAGATGATGCTGAGAGTAAGAAGAATAAGAAATATTACCTTGTTCTGTCTGCTGGGCAAAGTCCTAATGAGTTGAACCTATCGGGATTGACGATGGATGCTCCTGTAGAGAACGAGAGAAAGCTAACGAAAAAACTAAAGAGAAAGATGGAGAGTAAGAAGGATTTCATAAATAGAAAGAAAGATTTGATGAAGAAAAGAGGTAAGACTGTTGCTAACGATTCAAAATTCACAGGTAGAAAGAGAAGGCCAAGATTTTAGATTCTGTTTATCTAAGTAACGTCAAAATTCTGATCAACCTTGACTAGAATGAGCTAATATCCATGCATTAAAGTTTATAGTTAACAATTTGAAGTGTAATCAATTGTCTAATGTATAATAACGGTTTATCATACTGTTCTGATATATACGCGGGAACACTCTATAATTGTGGGAAATACTCTTTTTATCTCATAATTAGCTACGTAAATTTCAGAACTAACAAAAATCGCCAGTAATTTTTCTATCATGAAAATTGGGATGTAAAAACAAAAACGTTTAAAGCTACGACAAATAGAAAGTGATAATCACTGCCGACAACATATGTCTTCCGTACTGTCGAGTTCCAGCGTATTTGGAAGAGTGGGCTTGAGACCCGTCCAACAGATCAAGAACTACATAGTTCCTGCCACAACAAGTATGTCTACAGATCGCTAGTTCCCATTTTTTTTGATCAAATAACTGACCCAATCAAATAGAGAAAGTAATGGATGTGTACTCACCATTGAGACCATTGAAACAAGACGTTCTTGATACATTCAAACAAAAACAGTTCGAGAGACTTGATCCAACTGGATGGAGAAGAGAGCTAACCAACAATAAAAATAAAGAACATGTGAGAACTGGTGATGTTGTCAGAGTTTTATACACTACTAGAGCCATCCCATCATTTGTTGGACAAGTGATAGCTATTTCTAAAAAAAACTTGGATGCTTCATTAGTATTGAGAAACCAGATCAATAAAGTTGGGGTTGAACTGAAAGTCAAGCTATTCAGTCCTTTAATCTCAAGAATCGATATAATTAGAAGACCACACAAATATCGTGCTAGAAATAGACAATTCTATATCAGAGGCACTAAATTGGATGTTGGTGATTTAGAAGCTTCCTTAAGAAAGAAGAGATGATTCTGGTGTTTATAGATAAATGCTAATATGATGTACATAGATTTATGGATATAGATTTTTGATAGTTTAGTAGACCTTCTCGGTAAAAATTCTTTCATGAATTTTAAATATCACCTAATAACTAAGAACTAATCTTTTCTATATGGAATGAGTGTTGAATTGAAACAGGTTCTAGAAGAATATGGGCAGTTCTTTAAAGAGTGTAAAATTGTGGACGAATTCCTGCATATAACAACGTATGAGAATGATTTCATAATAACTGAATTCACATCATCTGGTTGGGTGGTACCGTCTTTAAACGAGAATCGTAACATCAGTCATATTAACGAGAGCAACGAAGAAATATATGAAACATTTGAAAGTCTCATGATGAACAAATCAGACCATTTCAGATCAAAGTTCCACAAGATATTACTAGAGAAGTTATCAAGATTACAGGATTAACAAAAGGGATCATTAATTTTTATATTTTTATCGAATATATAAGGGTAAAAGATGATCAGCTGCAAATATGTAACATGAAGGGGAAAAATGAAACCATGACTCATTAAGCATTAAAGAAAGTGGGAAAATGTGATGATTAATCTTTGTAGATTCTAGTTCTTTTGTAAGGAGTAGCAACATTCTTTTCATTAGCGATTCTCTCTTCTTCTTCATGTAAAATCTTCTGCCAAGCAGGAACTTCATCCTTTTGATAATGTTCAGGATGGTTTTTCTCATCGTATAAAGATAACCCGATTGAACCTAATAGCAATATGACTGTTAGGAATTGAGCATACATTCTTGCCTGAACGATTTTTTGTGCTTTGGACATAATTGGGTCTTTGTTAACAACGACCCAGGATCCATACATAGAGGCAGCCCATGCACCGACAATAATTTTGTATTTGTTATTAATGGCACCTTGTAGTAGTTTCTCACTCAATGGGAGTTGTGACCATTTTCTGTATTCTTCCAATTTTAAGTTTGATTCGTAGTCCCCATGATACATTTCCCTATCAAAGTAGTTGGAAGCTTCTTCGGCCCAGATTGTGGACCCAACTGTAGGAGGTGTGATGAATATAGCAGTTCTGATGGACCACGGTAAGTTTTTTGGGAAGTTAGGATACTTTCTAGCACCAAGTTTGAAGATGGCACCAGTCACAAGTAGACCTGCAGCAAGACCTTTGAAACCACCAGCAGCAGTAGCATACCAATGTGCTTCGACTTCTTCATCTGTAAGTAATTTCATTGTTTCTATAATAAGTGTGAACTGTATCAGTGTCTAACTTGTTTTGATTGTGTGAAATGAAGTTCAAGTTGAAGAAGGTGAAGGTGGAAATTAACACTGGATTATATATAACAATCCGGCAGAAAAAGAAAAGTGTGATTTCAAAGGCCGTCGTTCAAAAGAAGTTGCTAAGGACGAATTGGTAGCCAATCAAAGGACTTGGAAATTGGACGATGAGCCAATGCTTCTGCACTAAGTTGTTGGATGAAAAAAGTGCATTGTCTCGTTCCCGTTGGTGGTTCTGACTCTTTGTTGTTTGTTGTCTATCATACCAATAATATGTGTCTCATCGCAGTCCAGCCAATCACAGTCCTCTCCGGGGATAACTATATTCGCTCGGAATTAAAATCATTAACCATCAACCAGCTGTTACTTGTGTCTGGTATACATACTTTTAATGCTTCTTTTTTGTTAACTATTTACCCAACCATTGCCGAGCGATTGCTTCTGCTTTTATTGCTTACTTTGTACTAAGTCATTGTTGGAAACTGAAATATTTTTCATTCACCTATATAGTCTTTAGACTAGAGAGAGTGAGACAATAGTGCTTAGTAAGATCATTACTATTATGACTCCACTGATTACTAACAGTGGGCCATCGCCAGTATAAGTAGAACTTGATTTGACTGCACTTTCAATCAAAAGACTTGTTTGTGAAAGACGAAAGATCATCAACACATAAATCGAACATCGGTATAACCTATAACCCAAAGCTATATTCGTTAATAAACTACTTTCCCATCACATTTCCTTTTTCCCATCGTTTGAAAAATTAGTAAAGTATCCACACTTCTCCAATATCTTACTCGAAGAGCAATGTCAACGTTTACACCAATAAAAGACGCTATTGAAGCCTTCAGTATGTTTTCTCATCTCCCTTGAGTGCTAAGGACTAATACTAACCCACGATTGTGAATAGAAAATGGTGAATTCCTCGTCGTTATGGATGATGAAGATCGTGAAAATGAAGGTGATCTAATCATCGCTGCTCAACACATCACTCAAGAGAAGATGGCTTTCTTGGTCCGTCATTCCAGTGGGTTCATTTGTGCACCACTTTCAGTGGAAAAAGCTGATACTCTTGAACTTCCTTTGATGCTTGAGGATAACACCGATAGACATGGAACTGCGTATACCATAACTGTCGATGTTAAAGAAGGAACAACTACAGGTATTTCTGCGTATGATAGAGCTCTCACCGTGAAGCATTTAGCTAATGCAAGTGCTAAAGCTGATGACTTCCTAAGACCTGGTCATATTGTACCACTAAGGGCAAAACCTGGTCTATTAAGTGAAAGAGTGGGACATACTGAAGCTGGTGTCCATTTAGCTAAATTAGCTGGCCTTGAAGAAGCTGCATGTATTTGTGAATTGGTAAGAGATGAAGATGGTTTGATGATGAGATTAGATGACTGTACCAAATTCGGCAAAGAGTTTGATATAAAACTGATCACTATTCAACAGATAGTTAAATATATCCATGAAAATGATCAAAAGCTATAATCAGAAGAAGGACCAGAAAAAAGCA
Source organism: Wickerhamomyces sp. yHMH617 (assembly GCA_030571115.1). NCBI lineage: Eukaryota > Fungi > Ascomycota > Saccharomycetes > Phaffomycetales > Wickerhamomycetaceae > Wickerhamomyces > Wickerhamomyces sp. yHMH617. The sequence continues at coordinate 60,041 of JAJLXD010000069.1, read as the reverse complement.
AACCAAAAGATTGCATTCACAATAGATTCATGTAATATAAGCCAATATAAGTGCGATACCAGTTTGTGTGTACATATATATATATATATATAGCTACATTAATTTAATATCGTTGTTTTACAGCAGAAGTATGTATCATTCTATTTCTTCTTTGGTTTCTCCTCCTTTGGTTTAGCAGGAACCAAACGCTCTTTCTGCCCAAATACTAATTTATGTGGTTTCATGTATTGATCTAGAACCTCATCTGTGATTCCTTTTCTTGTGGTTTGGAACTGTTCAACAAATTTAGTAATTTCATTAATAGTTATTTTCTTCAATTCACCAGATAGTAATTCGCCTTTCTTATAACTATCATAAATCTCTTTAAGCTTTTCATCATCATCTAGGAAAAATGTTAAATATTGATAAGCAACGTCAACATCTGGATTACCTCCCAGTTTTCTATGATCCTCAACAGATACTTGGCCACCTGAAAAGGCGTATTTATTGATTTTCTTAGCAATTTGCTTTGGTGTATCATCCAAGAATATAGATGTAGTTGTGTCACTTGCACTCATCTTAGTACTTGAACCTTGTAAGGCAGGGAAAAACTTTGAATGGATTAAAGATGGTTTGGAGTATTTTAATTTCTCAGCAACATCACGGCAAACTCTGAAATATGGATCTTGATCAATAGCACAAGGAATTAGACAAGGTGTCTTTGATGGTAGACCTAAAACATCAGGAAACGAGGATGGGAAAGCTGTGGCAATTTGGATAGAAGCAAAATGAACTTTACCAATACAATCAGAATCTTGGAATCCAAAAACAGCTTTAGCTGTAGATGTAGTGATCTGTCTTGAGGTCTTGACAACGTTCTCATAAAAAGCACCATTCATGTATTCCAAGTCACTAAAGATGAAAGTATTCTCAGGTTTAAAACCAACGCTAATGATATCCCTGGCATTAGTTCTTGAGAATTTCTTAACATCTTCAATGCTTAGTTTCGGCTTGAACAAGAATTTCTCATCATCAGTCAATTCAATAACCAATGGAGCATCAAATACCTCCTGTAACCATCTGGTGAAGACAAAAGGAACAAGGTGACCCAAATGCATAGAATCAGAACTTGGACCACGTCCAGTATAGAGGAAGAATGGTTTGCCTTGTTCGTAAAGATCCAAAATTTTATGAAGATCCCTTTCACTGAAGAAGAAGCCTTTTCTTAGAAAATGGTGAGGTGTCTGGCCTGTTACTCTCTCGAATCTCTCTAAAGTCTCATCTGTGACTTTCTTGGTACCGAATTTAACAATAAGCTTATCATAATCGATGCCCTGAATTTGACCATCCACAACAGCACCTTCCACTTCCCATGGAGTGATTATTTGATCAGCTTCTTTTGAATTTGAGTTCAAGTCTAGCTCCTGTGTCTTTTGCACAGCTTCTTCAGTCATTTTTAAGGATAATGGTAAAACTAACAGACTAAAGTGAGTCTTTTTGCCTATTTTTTTTTTTTTTTTTTACA
>JAJLXD010000069.1:0-58512 GCA_030571115.1 Wickerhamomyces sp. yHMH617 | reverse complement strand
TTTTTTTTTTACATTTTTCATGTTTCTGAAACATGGCCAAAAAAAAACACCAAAAACATCAATATTAAAAAAACATCAGCGTATATTTGTTGATTTATGTGAGTTTTTGAGGGTTCCAACGTAATGCTCTTCAAAATTGCCTAACATTGCGTAGAGGTCACGAGACCGGCCAAAGCTGCTACCAAAACTTCTTTGGTCAATTTTTTGTTCTTCACTTGAGGCATCTGAAGCACCTGAGTCGAGCTCAACTCTTGCAATTCGAGAAGTTATTGAGGACACAGAGTCTCGTGATGATGAGGGTCTTTGTGGCGTAACTTCACCTTCTCTAACTTCGCTGAAATCAATAGAGAGAAACGAACTGCGTGAATCGAAGGATCTGATGTCTAACTCACTAAAATCTGGCATCACGCTGATTAGTTGTGGTGGGCTTTCAACTCTTGACCTTTGTAAGTTTCTAAAGAACGGAACTCTTCGAATTGCATGTCTTCGAATGGCATTATCTCTCCTTATACTGACATGCTCACTGCTCATAAGCAACGGGTTACTAAGACTCGATGTGCGATATGTTGAGGATGATGACAAGACAGGAACAGCAACCTCATATACGCTGGGTTGTACGGCAGATCTGGTGCCTTGTCGTGGAATCGAAGCAGAACCGAATGGGAACGGAGTATTTGGTGCAACAGAGGTTCTTATTGATCTCTGATACATTGGTACTCTTATTCTCCTGGTAATACTGGCATAAATCCTATTCAATATCGTGCTGCGATTAGGAATAGGTACTATCTGTTGGACTGGATGATTAACATTTGAAGAAGACGACGAACGCTCTTGTGTCTCCAAGCGCTGATTGCTTTGACATTTAACATTAGCCAGCTCAAATCTTCCGAGTGATATCGTTGATGGATAAGCATGACTTTTCAAAGACATTTAAATGGAACAAATGGCCATTCAAAAGGTGTTAATTGATGTCTGTCAGTGAAGGTTTTCTAATCGTAAAATCGATGGGGGGATTTGACACAAAAGCCATTCAATCAATTATAGAACTGAGAGGGAATACGCTATAACTGATAATCAATTGTAACAACTATTTCAGATCGCACAGCAGGAACAACAATGTATTGTGCTATTTGTAGCTTAATCTCTCTCTGTTGCATCTCTGTTACGCAATATCCATAACCATTCACCATTTACCACCTGAAATAACTACTACACAAGCACCAAAAAAAAAAAAAGAAGCTCAAGAAATTTCCAAAAGCCTTCACCGAGACACTGGAACGTTGGATAAACATGGAGAAAGAGAAAAGAAGCTTCATAAAACTTTTTAGAAACTACGTCATTGTTGAGTTATATTTAAGCACATCATCAAAAATTCCGCGAATTTTTTTGTTTATGTTTTGGGCTTTTTTACTTTTAAATCGAAGAAAGCAAATTTCACTGTCTCGAGAAAGCATTAGCAAAGTCTTCAGATTTGAATCAATTTTACGAGCTTCAATTCTTCTAATTCAAGTCAATAAGTCAATAAGTCAACCAGATCGTTGTATTAGTTTCTCATTACTTTGCTAGTCAATTGCCCGGGTGCTTCCTGCTTTCACTGGGTTTTCCTGTCCCTTCATTGTTCCGTTGCGAAGTGCTCCTAATTATTAGCCTACCACCGTTACCACCGACCGTACTTTAAATTGATGACACCAAACTAAGAGGATCGATCATAACTTATTTTAAACACAATGACTCTTGATCCTAGACGTCTGAGAAACGAGGATGACCAAGGCAACCCTTCCACGCCCCACAACAGTGAATTCAGATTTGTCATTGATGAGTATATTCAAACAGACCCTCAGCATGAAGACTCTTCATCCATGCTCACACTGGAGGATAACATGTCTACCACACATCTATCGGAGGACCGTATATACGACCTGCCTACACATATATCGTCTCATGGTGGGGAAGTGTATACCACATCGAGAACACAGCCTTCTACCCCCGTCTCCACCCCTTTTAGAGAACAACCAAACCATCCTCTCAGAGCTTTAACATCAACTCATTTGGTATTGAACCAACAACTGGGAACTGATGATAGTCTTCCTTCAAACTCGCATATGATACAAACAGTGTCGAGCTTAGATAGAAAAGGCAGCACTAAAAGATCAGCTTTTGAAAATGATAATGAACAAGAACGAGAAGAAGATGATGATGATTACACAACAGATGATGATACCAGCAGTATAGAAGAAGAGGCTGCATTGATAAACAAACGCAACAACCAAAAACAAAGTGATGAATGGGATGAAAAGGGTGCTGCAAAACTCGTAAAGAAATATAGGAATTCAGTTAGTGGCGAGGACGAAGAACTGATCATAAAGAGAAGTGTTAAAGATTTCAAGTTTGGCAAAACACTGGGTGTTGGTTCCTATTCAACTGTTCTCTTAGCAACTGACAAAAACACTCAGAAAAACTTTGCAGTCAAAGTACTAGATAAACGACACATCATAAGAGAGAAAAAAGTGAAATATGTCAACATCGAGAAAAATACATTGAATAGATTGGGTTACAGAAATGGTATAATACACTTGTTCTTTACTTTTCAGGATGAATCAAGTTTATATTTCGTCCTTGATTATGCTTCTGGTGGCGAGCTTTTGACTCTTATCAAAGAACATGGCTCATTAAATGAGGAAACTGTGAAATATTACGGTGCCCAAATTCTTGATGCTATAAAATACATGCATGACAATGGTGTTGTCCATAGAGATTTAAAACCCGAGAATATACTGCTGAACGACAGCCTGAGAGTTCAGATTACTGATTTCGGTACTGCTAAACTTTTAGAGAGGGGTCCTACTGGTAAATACCCGGCTGATACTAGAGCCAAATCTTTTGTTGGTACGGCTGAATATGTTTGTCCAGAGTTACTGAATGAGAAGGCTATCGGTAAAAGTTGTGATATTTGGGCTTATGGTTGTATTATATATCAAATGATTGCTGGAAAACCTCCCTTTAAGGCTACTAATGAATATTTAACGTTTCAAAAAATCGTCAAGTTACAATATGCTTTCACTGCTGGGTTCCCAATGGTTATAAGAGACCTTGTTAAAGGAATATTGAAATTGAATCCTCAAGACAGATTCTCCATCAAAGAAATTCAAAACCATCATTTTTTCAGTGATTTAGATTTCGATAGTGCTGATGAATCCATTTGGAAACCAGACCCACCAACACCCGGCCCATACAAAGTTTCAGCTAAGTCAATGCTTCCAGTCCCAGAGCTTGCCGGTAGAAAGACTAAGATCACTGTTAACATTCCAAAGAGAGCAGTATCCAGTTCAGCCATTCCTAAATCGGAGATTATTACCGATGACTCTGACTCTTCGTCGACTACATCAACTCAAGTCACTCAACCTCCAACTGCTTCTCAGCAAGTCTTGAATAAAGCCAAAGCTGCTGTCGCAGCTAGGAAACAGCAGTATCACCAGAAATTACAAGACCAGAATAAGAGAGCTATAAGCGCCGGAAATGCTGCTAATGCTGCTTCAATTGCCTTATCTCGTCAACCTAATGATATAATCAAATCATGGAACTCTTCTAAGGAAAAGAGAGAGCACGATGAAGATTCGACTATACCTGTCATAACACCACCGACCAGTGCATCCAACAACGGAGGCGAAAGACGCATAGTCTCAAAAGGCTCTCAATTGAACTCAACAATGAGAAAGAAAACAGCTATACGGAAGCCTCTAGAAGTGAAACCTATGACCGCATTAGATTTGGAATTTGCAAACTACTTGTTAAATAGTGATGAGCGAGTGATCAAGAGGGATATTCTGAATGTACAAATCACAACTGTTGAAGCCATTGAAAAGAAATTCAAAGGAAGATTAGTTGATGCTCCATTAGGCGGTAATAAATCAGGCTCATCAACCTTGTTATCACAAGTTGCTAATGGATCTTACAAAGGACTCAGAAATATGAGCCAACATGGTCAAGAACATGAGAGACATATCATAACTACCCATACTTTTGATGAAGAAACTGAGAAAGCTGAAACCAAAAAATCAAAATTCAAAAGATTCTTTTCAAGTGCTGTCACTAGTGAAGATGAAAGAAGAAATAGAATTGTGGTTGTAACAAATAGTGGCCGTCTTTTGATTTTCAACCATCTCGAGGAGGACGAAGATGATAAGCATGATGATAATCTCGAACTCAGAACCGAAATAAACCTGACATATCCAGTAGTGAGAGTCAAAGAATTAGTGCAAACATCAACATTATCTGATGTGAGAGGTTTATTTGTCGTTGAATCGTATAACACTGCATTTACTTTTGAAGATAAACAGACATCGATATCATCATGGACTCATGCTATACATAAAGCTAGACAACAAGCGAATGATAAAATTTCACAAAAAGCTTTAGATAAAGACCCCAGTGGTGATGCTGGAACTGTTCTTGGATCAGATGCTGCCAAGAGTGCGGCCAATCTCGCCACTATTCACTCGCCACCCCTGAAGCAAACAGAGTTTACCTCCAAAAGACCTGTTGAACCCAAGAAGACTTCATCACTATCTACAGTTGAATCCACTTACAAGTTGGGTGCATTACAACAACAGCAACAGCAGCAAAAGAGCACGGATGCCAAATCGTCAACTGGATCACATATGCTCAAGGATTTAGTCCGTTCTAGAGGATCAACTAGAAAAAGTAACTCAACTAAAGAACTACCAGGAAATGGTCGGCTATTTCATGGACTACCTATTCGATTGATTGAGCAATCTGCAGCCAAAGATCAATCGAGAAATCCTCTAATAGCAGCTGCTGAAGCGGCTCTTCATAGCCATTCCTCAGCAGCTAATAACTCTTCTTCATCTGCTTTTAAGCAGAGTGATCCAAGCGATAATGGATCCAACAATCCTCCAAGAGTAGTAACAGGTATGAGTTCAAGATTGTTGGCTAGAACTCATGATAGAAAGAAGAAAAAATGAGGTCTGTAGCATGTTATCCCATTACACTAGTTAATGGTGCTGTGATGTTGTTTTTATGTTTTTTAATGGTTTCATAAAGTGCTGTTCGTACAGCTTCAAAAGTTTACGCTAACATATATACTTGTGTGCATTTTATAATACCTTTGTAGTGCGAGATCTTCTTTCAAATACCATCACAGCGTCTCACTAGCTAGCTGATTTAGCCAAATGTTAACACATCTTTATGCGACTGCCCTAGATAAATCACGTGATGTAATAATATCAAATAGATTACTGTTGTCTGAAAAATTTACAAAGATGTTCGGGTGTTGCTCTTTATCACGTGAATGTAGAGGACTCTTTTTTTTCAATATCAAAAGTGAAATATCAAGAAAGTTTACTTGCCTTGCATAGATATCGAATCTAACCACACAACATACTCAAAAATGGCTAAATTCATCAAATCAGGTAAAGTTGCTATCGTTGTTAGAGGCCGTTACGCCGGTAAGAAAGTTGTCATCGTCAAACCACACGATGAAGGTTCTAAAGCCCACCAATTCCCACACGCCATTGTTGCTGGTATTGAAAGATACCCATCAAAAGTGAGCAAATCTGCTGGTGCCAAAAAATTAGCTAAAAGATCTAAAGTTAAACCATTCATCAAAGTTGTCAACTACAACCATTTACTACCAACCAGATACACTTTGGATGTCGAAGCTTTCAAAAATGAATTAACTACTGAAACTTTTGATGAACCATCTCAAAGAGAAAACGCTAAAAAAGTTGTCAAGAAAGCTTTCGAAGAAAAATACCAAGCTGGTAAAAACAAATGGTTCTTCACCAAATTAAACTTTTAAATCAATCAAATCACTTTTCATTGTTGAGTTGTTTGTCATGTAAAATATGAAGGTTTTAATTATTATGTGTTGCTTTTAATACTTGGTGGGGGAAAATGTCTCTTTATCTATTTGTGCTTTTTTTATATCCGTTTAATATTTTTTCTATATCTTAGCTGGTTTATCAGTTTGTTAAACATTTCATTCTATTTTTTTTTGCATTGTTTTACAAATCTTTTGATATCTTGATATTGTTTGGTTATATTTTTTTGAGATATAGGTATCAATATTAGAATATGTTGAAGATGGGGGAGGGGGTGAAATGAATGTGAGTATCATTTGCTTGGGTTCATTTATGTGAGAGTGGTACTTTATTGGTTCCCCACTTGGGGTCTACCAATGAAAGGTGCACAAGAGAAATTGTGTATCTATGATGAAAAGTTGAAAATTAGTATAAAGTATGTGTTATTGTAGACGAATTCGCTGTATGCTCACGAAATTCATATTATCCTCGTAGTGCTTGACATTAGTACGTAAGTTATTATATTTTGTAATACAAATGTCAGCGTCTTCGTATGGGGCAAATACAGACTATACTAGATCCTCAGTAAGTCTTGGGCTAATTTCTTAAGCAGTACCTGCTACAATATTAGCGCTATATATAAAGCTAGTAACAACAAACCAGCAAACTCTGGGCACTCGTTAACTAAACATTATAGACTAATTTTGGTATATGGATACTAAATCACTGATTACTCCCAGGTATACTGGGCTCTGGCTAGCAGTAGCCAGAGTGGCACTAGGCAGAGGCCAGAGTCTGTGACTCAGTACTAGCATTCAGTAATCAGTAGTATAAGATACTGTCCTAAGCCCTAGTCAGTAGTCATCTACCAACTGTAAGATTCACGATAAGAAGATAGGTGAGCTAAGAGCGTAGGACTCTAATTTTTGGTACTAGTACTTATTACTCACTACTTAGTACGTACTAGTAGTTAGTACTACTAGTACTACTACTTAACTACTCAGTGTCAGTGGTTGAGTCACGAACTCTAGCTACTGCTCACTCTGAGAGTGATATGAAATAGTGCTACAGTACGCAGTGGTTACCATTCACCAATACTATATAATGAAGCATGCAGCACTCACAAGTAAGAATGGTGATCAAGTTTCAGGACTCAGGTTACACATGTATTACCAAGATCCTGGGCTCTGAAGCCTAGGTGAGCCTAGGGCTAGCTTGCATAGTGTTAGCACAGTTTTTACTTTTTATTGGTGATTGTAATCTGGGTTATGCAGTCATATGCAGTACCTAAACCAGAAACGGTATGTTTGTAGAGTGAGTCCTAACGAAGAAACGAAGTACTAAAGGAGGAGCAGGTACTGTTAATAACTGTTAATAACGTACAGTTCTACGAAATGAGGTGTACTGGAACTTGAAGTGAATTGAGACATTTTTGAGCCATCACAACTCTGCGTCGAATTTCACCTAGGTAATTGTAGACTTCTGCTCATAGTATTTAATTGGAATGGAGGTGTTCCAGCTTCCTAGCTCCCTAATTCAACGAAGCGCCTACGCTAGGTTATCGTGAGACTGCTGGTGTATACTGTGTGCATTGTGTTAATAAAAGAATAGAAGAAAGGAACGCACAATGGACAAGTGAAATCATTTGGCCATGCATCCACTAGTCTAGTAACTCAAAGCATAGGCTGACAGACTGACGGACTACATTAATGAACTCAACCGATAGTAATTACTAATTAGTATCACTTTTATTATGAAGGAAGTTGCTAGCTAAATGCTCAGAAATCATAACCTGATCTAACGAAATTTCCAAGGTCCAATCGGATCATAAAGAGTATTAGTGCTACATAGGTGTTTGAAAAGCGATTCCATATTATTAATCTATTGACACATGATTCCTTCCTCAGTTTCGGCTATATCTGATACAGTGATGTGGTCTGGCCATATGTCGTTTCTCCTGAACAAAGGTCTTACTGACATTGAGGCATTGGCTTCAGGGAATCCAGTAGACTTATGTGATCGGTTGAAGTTGAGAGATTCATTTGTTTACTTTTGATATAGCTGAATATCCGTTTGCTTCCACTTGCATGTGTGTGTAGTAGGAGCAGTACCTTACCGTTGTTAGGATCACGAATCACGATTCACGGCCCTTGGGCTGACTCTTCAGTTTTCAGCATTGTAACTCATGAACCTCGGCCAAAGCTAAAGGTGATAATTAGCAATATGTAGATTGAAGCCTAGTAGGAATAGGGTATCAAGGAGACATGTGGCAACTGGCGTTAAGAACAAGACCCAACTAAACTATTTGGGTATCTCGTTGGGACACAGAGGTAAGAAACCAATCTTAGGTACAGCTTCAAAGCCTCGAAGCTTATACTGTTATGTTCATAGATTTTGTCATGATCTTACCGTAGCGTGATTCAATGGGTGGCTCAATCTCAGCTACCTGCCGGCTGTCAGCTGTATAATTCGGCAGCATACAAAGCAGTGGCTGACAGCAATATGAATAATACTAGTGAATAAAGGCTTTGTACTTGTGTTCATCAAATGAGATACTGCACACTATTGTGACAATTTTGTGATGATGCCATTTGCCTTAAGCTCCTCAATCAAGATTTGAGTGTGTTCATTGTACTATGAGGCAGCATGTCAGATTGATATGATATAAATATGGACCGTATAAGAGCGAGATATCAATGATAGATGATGGTGATAGCTGCGGTGATTAATTAATTAGCAATTCAATTGGAATTGGAGACAACAATGCGTATCTAGCAGTACTAAGTCAAAGATATAGTGTAATAATCACAATGTTAAGGAGGCGAACTTTTGAAGGTGATAAGCTCGCATATGAAAATCCTCTTATATAGATATCCAATGAAATTATAGTCGTATGTTCATGAAGTGGAATTCATTCTCCTCTTAAGAAGTCTCAATTAGGTTTTGGGGATGGAAATTCTCAAGCCGTTCGATGCTGCTATTGCTGCTTAGGGAAGATTGCTCTCAGAAACCTTACCGGGATTCTTTCTAGTGTGCATAAACGCATGGGAAAGAATTATCAGAAAATCTGGAAGGAAAACGAGACTATTTTGTTAGACCCAGTCTCAACTGTTCCAAGCTCCAACGTTTTTGTGATCTCTTATGGGCTTATGTAACTGATACACATTGTAGGGGAGCCGTTTTTTTTGAGCTAGTGCATCCTGTGAATTTATGTAGACTTTGGGACTTTGAGACTTACATTTTTTCGATTTTCTTTTTAGTTTCGTGAACTTTCTCTAAATATCCAAATAGTATCGTCACTTCCTTTTTTTAACCTCTTTTAATACAAGATAAAGGAAAAGCCAGTAACTGGGCTTTCGTGAACTGGGCTCTTTTCTCCAGGAACATTCTTCTGAATCGATCGCACGATATCCGCCCTGCGTTTTTTATTGGGTGTCGGCACATTTGAGTTTTTCTATCCATTTCTGAGGTTCAGGAAACCGCCGTTCTGGTTATCAATTGCAAACAAGGTGCACCATCATTGGCGCAGATTTGGATTTGGACTGGTTGAAAGCATCTAAAACCGTTTAGCCACCGCTATTATTTGAATTTTTGCGCTTGGCTTCACTTTAAAGTCACATCTAATCCAATCTCCATAAAGAGAAGAAACTTGTTGATAATTCCCTTTATAAGCTCATCAGGTCCAATTATTTTCTGCCATGTCCTTCATAGAACCAGGTACTCCTCTGGAGCAGATTCCTGTTGTTGCTCATATAATGAATAGGATTTTTCAAATACTACCAATTGAAAGTGGGTTACCAGTTTATGATGTTGAAGATAATGACATCTTCCTGAATGCTAGAAGATCTTTGATCAATATTGCACAATCAGACCGCTTCAATGATATTTTGAAATATTCCATCATAGTATTAAACAAGATTAACGAGAAAAACGAATACTTGCTGTTAAAACAACGAGACGTCAACAGCCTTTCATCGACGCTGATTATATTGAGACTGCTGGCAGATTTGACGAAGATTAACTGGGACTACAAAGAACCTCCAACAAGAAAAGGATCAATTGAGTCTAGCAACTCTGCACCTTCTATTTATTCAGCAGTCGGTGTTGGAAACGGCGGCACAATTGATTATCATTCTGTTCAACCCTCGAAAGTTGACACAAGGGTCGCTACAATTGCAATTCAACTTGTTTCAAAATTGAAGTCAACTAATTCTTTAACCCAAGAGCTTGCTTTTATAAACAACAAAATCATTCAGCAGTCTAACTTATATGAAGATCTGACTACGAAGCCCTATATTGATCAGATTGATGTAAACTGTGAAGCTATCCTAAGATACTTAGCTGCTGCAAACCCAGAAGATTTTTTCAAATTCACTTCTGCGAAACTGAACGTTCTAAAGCACAATGTTGGAAATGATATTGAGTTTGCTCCTTATTTGGTTTTATTTGCCTCTATCTATTTAAATGAATCTCTATTACTAGAGTATCTAAAGCACCTCCGAGTGATCATCTCAACTATTAGGAAGTCTGCTTATCGGCAATTGGTTCTTTCATTTTTCTTGAAGGCTCTGACCATATGGATCCATTCAAGACCTGACGAGTATATGAATGTTGCAAAAGCTGATTCGAACGTTTCAATGGAAGCTGACTCTTTATTCGACGAGATCGTGAGTTTATCTGATGGGCCGAAACCAACTTCGCAACAATTCAAAACTTCTTACAAATTCTTAGCATTTTTGTTTACACTTCATCCTAAAACACTTGAACAATACTTGAACTCAGATTCCAAGTCAAAAACCCACTCCTTAAGAAAATTGACTAATTTTAATCAGTCTAACAAAAAATTAAGAATTTTGGGCAATATCATCAAAGTTTTGGAACAGCAGCACGTGAAAGACTCCTCTGACAACACAGCTGTTCTCGAAGCTCTTGAGTTTGTTGTTCTTTTAGCCAGTATTTCTGGTGCAATCTACAAATATGACCCTAATCATATATTGGTGAAATTCTCTTTAGTCCATTTTGATACTACCTCCAGAGCTTTGGTTCCTATCTCATCATCCAGACCATCACCTTTGTTAGTTTCTCCAACAGTTATTGAATTACAGCTTCTTGACCAACTAAGGTTGACGTATTATTCCAATATGTGTGCCTTGCATTCAAAAGTCTTTTTACCTCAGCTATTCAAAGTTCTAAATGAAGATAATTCTACACTGGAAACATTGAACATTACTACGTCAGTTTTAAAGGTGTACACTTCCACTCCTGCATTTGATTTCAATCATGATCTATCTCTCATTGTTAGCATCCTTCCTGCTTTAAGAAAGGTTATGGTGAAAATGAGCTATGTTGTAAAAAGCAGTTCTTCTGTTAATTCATTATATGCCGAAGAGGAGTCAGAGGGTATAACGAAAACGGCTTCTACTGCTTCAAATGAGTATCCCTCGTACAGATCTTTACTCATCAATGACACTCAGCCAAAAGCCGGTTCCAATATTTCAGATTCTTTGAGGAGTCCTTCCACTTTATCATCCCAGAACTCTTTAGGTACACCAAAAGCTGAAAAATTCAAAGACTCTACGAAAAGTTTCTTTAGACACCATCATACCTCAAGTAATACTAGTGGCTCACAACCGTCAGCTAGCCATCAATTACATTCATCAGACGATCTTAGATCCATTGATTCAAGAGATACATCTATGAAAATGGCCATTTATTCAAGGGATATATTAGCAAATGCCTTTGGAATATTCAAGAAGTTTCCTCATTATTACTTAGCTTCTTTTACTGAGGGTACTGCAAGTGATAAAGTCGCTTGGCTGTTCAAGAATGCTCCCGAAATATTGGATTCTTTAGTTGTTTCTTTGAATGACTCAAGCTTCAAGCTCAATCAAGCTGCATATGGGTTTATCTATGCTGTTTTCGCACAAACGAGTGTCCCTGATGACCTAGATATATGTACTGGTGTGTTTGCGGGAAGTGCGATTTTTGGTTTGACTTTGGCAAAAACTTTGCTAGAAAGTTACTCTTCAGACAACAAAAAGAAAGATGTCCTGGAGTACTTTATTAGACTACTAGAATCAAGAATTTCATTACATAATATTCTTGCTAATTATACCCATTTCAAGGAAATCAAAACTGCTGAAAATAGGTATCATTCTGAAGTTTCAACTGAGATCGAAGAGATATTAGTATTCAGTTTGGCAGTTGCAGATCATGACACGTACTCATTAATTAAACGTGGTATTAGAGCACATGAGAAGGAACTGTCGTTAAAAAACAAAGAAGAAAGAAACGAAGCAGAATTTAACAGAGAGTTTCTTTTGGCAGTTGCTAACGATACCTCATTCACTACTGGTCTGGTAGCTTTACAAAAGAATATCAGAAAGTTTTTTCTGAAAATTACAGCTCCAACCCCTGCTATTAGCAATGTTTGGAATAGAATATATAACAAATGGTACATTCTAGCAAATTCTGACTATCGTGAACTATCTCAAGCTGAATTAGTTGATTTCAGGAACTATGCTGGTTTCTTAGCCTCAACATCAGGTATTTTTGTTGGAATAGGCGCTGATAAGGATGTAAGAGAGAACTTCACTCCAAGGGTCGAGACATTCATATTACAACAGTTAACCATGTTGAAAGAAGACAGCTTAGTTACTAGAGAGAATGCGAAAGAAATATTGAGTTTCGAATTGAACCCCAGTGCATATCCGACATTAATTCGTTTGATGAAACCACGAATTTTTGATTTTGAGGAAAGAAAAGCTGAATTGACGGAGAAGGATTTGATAGTAGCAGAGCATAATATTGTGTTGTTGAAGGCTGTGCTCGATAAATCTGACCAACTTTCACTTTTCTCAGTTTCTGTTGATATTCTTCGCTCAGCAGAAGCTCTTGCAAGAATCGTTGATAGCCTTCCTGTTAATTCTTCTGGTTTGAAGTTGAGAGTGAGAACCTCTAAGCTATTTCATGAAATCGAACTACATGGAAGTGATTTGGCAATTAGATCTGCTTTTAAAGATAGAAACAGATTTTTGAGATATGTTTTCAAGTGGTTTGATCAGTCTGTTGCTTACAACTGTGATTGTGACGACCATGGACATCATATTGAACAGAATCCACAAGATTCGAATAAGAAAGATTTTGAATATCTCTATATTGATCTTGCTTTGGAAAGCGCCAAAGCATTATCTTTGATTCTTGACAAATTAATTTTGGAGTCTCCTCAGGTTTTGAATGAAGATGAATTGAAATTTGCTAAAGCTAGAATATTCAACATCTATTTCAGCAGTTTCCTAAAAGCGTTAGAGAGATTTAGCGACGCAACCAAGTTCAGTGTTTTGATGAAACACAAGCTCACGCAGATAACGGATTACATTGTTCTTTGTTTGACTAATATCTTGAAAGCAAATGTCGAAGTTGGGTTTCCTTATGCTTTGGCTGTTGGCTATCACACAAACATGAAAATCAGACTTTCTTTCTTGAATGTCTTTGTTTCAATCATTGAATCCTACACAGCAAAAACTCCAATGACTGATGAGATCAAAAGGGGAACTGTTGCCAAATTATTTCAATTATTGCTTCACCGCCCGGCAGTATTAAGTGCCATCGGAAGAGTTTGTCCTGCACCTGATGCACCTGCGTTGGCATCTTTCGCTTTATCTCTGGCGAATAGATTCAACCAATCTGCAACTTTAGTATCTTATTTGGTGGAGGAGGAAATTATACATGCCAACAACTACACTGATATCTTGAGAAGAAATAGCTTTGCAAGCCGTTCGTTGTCTGCATTTGGTAGAATCAAAGGTACCGAATATTTAGTTTCCACATTGAAGCCAATTTTAACTGAAATTAGAGATTCAGAAGCTGATCTAGAAGTTGAAAAGATAGACGTTGATAGCGCAGATGCCCAGCGTAACCTGAATAATTTCATTCATTATTTGAAGAAATTGGTTACTGTTATCATAAACTCTTATGAGAGGGCTCCATTAGAGTTTAAGAAAGTTTGTAATACCATTTCCAACTCAGTTAGCAAAAAATTCCCCAATTATAGACTAATTGCTGTTGGTTCTTTTATCTTCTTAAGGTTCTTCTGTCCAGCCATTGTTAGCCCAGAGTCTGAAAATATTGTTGAAATCCCTAACCGTCAAACTCAAAGAAAGTTTTTGTTGTTAGCTAAGGTGTTGCAAAATATGGCAAATGGCTCAGTAGGTACTCTGAGATGGCCAATATTGAAATCTAGAGAAGCAGAATTGACAGAACTAAATGATAAGATGATAGAATTTCTTGACAAGGTATCTGTTTTGGACCAAAATGTTGCATTCGAAGTCACTCCAATTGACGTTGTCGACGAAACTGAATTCAACTTTTTCCATACCTATGCTTATGAGAACTGGTCTACAATTAGAACTGAACATTTGCAAACTGTTGATACAGTGGAAGGTTATGTTCTAGGTAAAGCTCTTGCTGAGCAAATAAACCAATTTTTGGCTATGGCTGGGCAACCTTCTATTAGCTTCGGTTTCGAAATTCCACAATCAGTAACACCTGAATCAAACGGTCAGTTATATGAGTTTATGAGTAAATACTCCTCCAAAAATCTGGGTTCAGTTATTGACAATCCATTCATCCGTCAAGATATTACTCAAGATGGTACACATTTGTTTGTTTTTACGTATCGTGATTATGTCAAGATTAAAGATGTGGATGAGGAGCTAGCTCTTTACAGAATGTTCCAAGTTGCTTCTAAGATCTGGGATCATAAGTTCAATTTTGTTTTTGATTGTACTGGTGCTGACGGTAAAGATATATTTCCAAGAAACGCCTTGACATTGCTAGGGAAACTCGCCCCAGAGCAAATGCATGAGAATTGCTTGGGTATTTACTATTACAATGTCTCCTCTACATTCTATCCGGTGCTTCTAGAAAGTTTCAAGAAACAAGAGCTGTTTTCGACTGCTCCTCAGGTGACTTATAACTTCGTATCTGGGTTGAATGACAAACAGACCATTATGAACTTAGGATTGAGCAAAAATTCAGTGAACTGTTATAACGATGTGCGAGTGAAATTTTCTGATGTTTCAATGTACCAAGTTGATCAAGAAAGATTTGTCCCAATTTTAATGAAAATCGGTAATTCTAATCTACAGATTTGCCAGACTACTCCTCAGCGTTTGAAACTACGAGGTGAATTGAAGGAAATTAACCTTCATGATATTTTCAAGCTGGAAGATGTTACTTCTGTGCGGACCACCAACACTACCACTGTTCCAAATGAAATTACCATTTCCTTGAATGATGGCAGACAATTTATTCTGACATCTCCTAAATATTTAGAGATTATGAGATTGTTATATTTCTCAAGAAATACAATTTTGAACTCATGTTCTGATAAGCTTTTTGACGCTGGAGAGCCTGTTAACCGTTTACTGGGAAAACTTTTTAATGTCATCTTCATGAGTTTAACTTCGTCATCATCTGAGATCAGATCTGTTGCTTATAATCTGTTTGTCGCAGCTGCAAAGTTTTGGGAACTTGATTTTGGTAAAGACTTAACACTTTTTCAAGAAGCTTATTTCCCAAGAGACAATAATACATTTGTAATTCTGATCTCTGAAAAGCTAGCTAAACAGAAACCTGAAATTACTACACAGTTCATCAGTGCATTTTTCAAGACCTACACTGATTCTGCTACCGCGCGTCAGCGGTTGTCCGGAATCATGTACGTTTCTCCTTGGATAGGAAACATTTATGAGCATGTTTACAGATCTGAAGATGAAAATGGCGTTGATTACGTCTCTGAGATCATCAGAAATTTCTTGAAGCTTACAACGTTTGATCCCTTATTTCTGAGTTCCTTTAATATCAATGTATGGTCCAAAGTTGGCCTGGAAGATGGTATCAGCTCAATACTTGTTAATGAAATTGTTCTTGCTGCGATTGATCGTGAGGCTGAAGGTTCTGATTGGTCTAACATCATTGCTTTATTGACATCCAACCCCACGGTCGAGGTTTGTTCAGCAGTGATCAAGAGATTGAGAGAAATTTCAAGTATCCCATTCCCTGACGAGAGAGGCGATTATTCGATTGCTTCTCACAGTAACTGGGTCGAAATAACTGTCTTGGTTCAAATAAGTGTGTCACTATTTTTTGACAATGTGCTATTTGCTGATATGTTCTTACCTGATGTGTTTTACATAATTACAACTTTAGTCGATGTTGGTCCATTAGATTTAAGACGCGCATGTCACAAATTGTTACTGAATCTATTACAATCTTTTTACTCAAAGAAAACAATTTCGGACCAAGCCAAGGGAAATATTCGCTCGATTGTTACCACTTTCATTTCAGCTAGGTCGAAACTTTTATTTGGCTTGAATAGAGACACGGTTGATAATTTTTCTGTTGAGATACATAAGTTCTCATCAAGAGTAAGTACATTGGAAAACTTGGTCGAATCATTATTCGAGGTTGTGGAAGCTGCAAGTAGTACTGTTGACGAGAAGACTGTTTGGACTGCAAGATGGAATAGGTATATTCTCGATGCAGCTGTTCGCAAAGATAGTGTTTTGAGAGGAAGGGCTTTATTCTTATTAGGTGTTTTATCGAAGCGTGGTATAAGTGATCATATAGTCAGCATGATTTTGGAAATGATTGCAGAAGACATTTCTGAAAATACAGCTGAACCAAGAGTCATTTATCTAACAATATGCACTGTTTTTTCATTGAGCAGAATTGCAGAAGGTTTATTGCCAGGGTCTATATATTTCTCACGTTTCTTTTGGTTATCAACAGCTTTTACCCATTCAAGACATCCTTCTATTTACCAACCAACTCTTCACTTCATCACTAGGTCTTTAGACACTTTAGATAAGAAGCTGCAGTATCCTAATGGTGGTTTCATCACTGCGTTGTTCCAAGACAGACCTTTGTTTTCTCATCTACTTGAGCAGCTTGAAGCAAATGATGATGTTCGCATCTCTGAAGTTAACTTTGACCAATTTTTGGCTGGTTACGCAGCCAAGGGGTTACAACTACAAAATACAAAGTCCCATTCGATTGATGCCTTCAAACTTTTCTTCAAAATTAGATATAGAAACGAAGCTGTTCGTCTTTCTGCTGTTTCAGACTCCAAACTTGACGATTCACTTTTGATCTACCTACTGTTCTTATTCATCCTATTGAAGCCTACTGAACTCAGAGCTGTTATGGATGAAGCGGGACTTTCTGATGGCTTCGTCATCCTTGATGAGCAATCGCATCTCCCAAGAATTTTGGCGAACCATGTTTTAAGCGATACAGAGAGTTCTAAATTGGCTTTAAGTCAAGCTGCAAATTATTTCAATCAAGGGGAACCAAACGATAAATCTAAATACCGTTTTTTGCAGATTTTGCAATTTATTGGTGAAAGAAACCCTGTTTTATTATTGAATGTTTACTCTGAAGTAAGAACGACTTTGAGAAAATCAGTTGGCCTCTCCACATTACCGACACCTTTAATCACTGAGATGTTCGACGTTGCATCTTTGGCTTATACTACTGATGGTTATGATAATCTTGAATTTTATTTGAAGACCACCGATGAGTTGTTAGAGAAATACAAAGTCAGTGGGATCAGATCATACAAGTTTCCATCTCTGGGTGACCCAAGAAAAGTGCCCCCAACCCAATTCCCAAGAGTTAATGGTGAGATTATTTTCAGGCCCATATTCCGCGCGATGTTTCAAGATAGGTTGGAAACAGACTAGAAAATTCTTGGTGTTAAGTAACTATCTCATTCATGTTCCAGTTCGGCAGTGCTTTTGTTTTATACATTTATTTTATATGTTATATTTTCATTTCACTATTACGCTCTTAAAAGAGTTTCATTTGCAACTCTACCATATAATATAGCAACAATATTGTTTTTACATCATTCTTCGTAACATTTATTCCTTTAATCTAAACTTTTGATGAATCTTTTCAAATTCCTTTTTATCAGACTTATACAAAAGCATCGTCGCCCTAGCATCTTCAACAGATGAATGTTCAGCACCTTGAATGTCTAAATTCAGTAGTTCTTTTGCAAGCTTCTTCAAACCAGGCGTCTTACCCTTTGATAGCTTTTTGAAAGGTGCATGTTTAGAAGTGTCTCTAAGTAATGATTTGGGATGAGACAAGAAAAGGGCATCCAAATCGTGCTGAACGGCGTGTCCAACAAGAATTCTATTTTCAATAATATCAGAAACTTCTTTCTGTGCAGATTTAAAGTCTATAGCATCATTCATATGGGCAGGAGTGACACCACTAACCCAAGTTCTCCAATCCGTCACGCGTTCTCGTGGCTTCACAAACTTGTCATAAACTGTGTGCCCATGAAAATTCACTATTGACACTCTCGCAAGTGCGCTTTCTATTCCTTCTGGACCAACACCAACGAATTCACAATCTATAGCGACATATCTGCCGATGATTTTTTTGCTAGCCGTCAAATTTGCTTCAGCTTTCAAGGTTTCAGACGGTAGATCATATGCCTTATTGACATCAGAGACTAAGATGTCATTATCTTCGGCCCACTTCTGAATGTCTTTGGTGTTTGTAAGTTTAGTTTTCTCTTTTTTCGCTAAATCATCTGTTATCTTATTTATTATACTCTTTGTTGTATCTTCTGCATTAAGACTCTTTTTCACTTTTTTGTTTTTCTTCACCTTATTAACATTCTGTGTTTTCTTCTTCAGTTTCATCCAGTTGGATGAGAGATTATCAGTTAAAGCCATGGTTACAGTTACGCTGACCTTTGGAAGGAGCCCTTCTCAGTTAGTTTATAAAGGAAATTTAATTTTTTTCTTAGGTGATGAGGTGGTACGGGACACACAAATATAAACGACAGATGTGTACATCAAAGCTCACTGGTTTGGTATTTACATTGGAATAATCTATATAAAATTAGATATTGAATCTTTATGTAGCTGATGTGGTATTCATCTTGTAGGTATTCATCAAAGTAAGCAATATATCAACAATCGCCCTTGATTGAGAAGCATCCAAAGCGTCAAAATCGTACCTCTTGGGGCCTCTTGACTTCATAACTAATATCTTGAAATGTGCTGGAACCCTTTTACTAACCTTGCATGACATGATTTGACTTATGTGGAAGGTAGATGTTTTAAAACTAGTATCGAACCACATCTTTTCGTCATTTGGCATGATGTAAACGTATTCACCATCAATAGCTAGAGTTCTTTCGTGGCGATTCATGAATGACATAGGTAATCTTCTCCAGACTGTGAATTTTTGATATCCTGTTGTGAAGTTGGATGAGAAAATCTGGGAAGAGGAGTTCAAAGTATTGAATTTGTTGACATTTTTGTTCCTGAAGGTAGAAGCTAGACTATGTTTTGACAACGATGAGTGTCTTGATGGAGGGTTCACACTTGATTGTTGAGTATCATGTTGAGACTCTTTCCCTTCTGGATAATCACGTTTTAGAACCAACGTTTGTGGGGTCAAGTTAGAGTTAATGGTTGGTAAAAGCGTATTAGCATCAAATAGTTTTTTCTTTCTGAACTTGAGTTCTCTAGCTTTTCTTTTAGTTAAAATTTCCAACTCATAAGACCCATCAAGAGAGCTAACTGAGTCATTTGTGTCCAAAGTGAAATCTTCACCTTTCACCTTTATACAATATTCCGTAACATCTTTCGTCTGCAATTTGCAAAATTTTGATAGAACATCAATTAATGGCGCTGTAACAGGAAACTCCAGAACCGTAGAAGTCAGTGAGTTAGAATCTGTTGAATATTCAGAAATTTGAAGCTTTACTGAAATTGAGTCTTTAAAACTGTTGTCAATAGGTGGTGGGATTATACTTTTATAGTATGTGTTTTGTGAGATGGAGATGTTTTTAACAGGAGAGGGGGTTGAACTTGTAAATGATTCTTCAATTTCAGGAAGCGGCGTCTTGCTCTCATTTATTTGGAAATCAATTTCGCTAACTGCTAAGAGCGCAACTTCGTCTTCACCATAAGATTCGATTTTCTTCGTTCTTTCCAATAAGCCAAACGATCCTTCGTAGGGCTCACCATCATCATCAATTAGCTTGATGCACCACCTATTTGGATTTTTCATTCTTGGATCTTCTAGAAGTGGTGATTTTGAGTTATCCAGTGTAAACAAAATGAATCCAATTGTCTCAAAGACAGTAACGGATGACCTGATCTTCAAATTCAATTTATCATCATTTGGTAAATAGATAGTCAAGTCCAGAACATCAAATTTGTTAGTAATGTTTTCACCAGATATAGATATAAAATATTCTAATGGGTCTTTCGAGCTAACATTTTTAGTTTTATTAAACATTTCAGATAGTTTGGAGGACGATTTCTCACTTGATTTCACCTCAAGCTTCTCAAAAGTTGAAGTAGGATAGTTTGATTCTTCAATATTCCTTGTGATGGATTTGTCATCTGATGATTCTAAGGGTTTAGTTGGAAGTGTCGGGTTCAATGAGTCTGCACGCTTAACACGAAGCTTTGGTTTGATTCCTTTATCAAATGATAATTTTCTATTAGAATTTTTAGATGGAGTAAAAGGCTTCGAAGACGACCTTGATGAATGAGGGTATGGTAAAAGACTTGTTGATTGGAAACCTGAATCTGAAATTTGTGGATCGTCATCTGAGAAATCTGAGTCTAGTAGAAGATCGTCATCCATAGATGATGCGGTATTGACACCAAACATGTACTTCGAAGTATCATAATTATCAACTTGAGACTCTAGATTCACATCAGAGTAGTTCTGATCCACAAGAATACCGCTTTGATTGTGGCTTATGTCACTAGTCTCTAGCACATTGGCTAATTCAATTTGAGATTCATCATTGCCGTTCAATAGACTATTC
Source organism: Wickerhamomyces sp. yHMH617 (assembly GCA_030571115.1). Taxonomy (NCBI): domain Eukaryota; kingdom Fungi; phylum Ascomycota; class Saccharomycetes; order Phaffomycetales; family Wickerhamomycetaceae; genus Wickerhamomyces; species Wickerhamomyces sp. yHMH617. The sequence continues at coordinate 37,818 of JAJLXD010000069.1, read as the reverse complement.
GAGTTCGCACTTTGTTGTGTGGTTGTGGTAGTATCATCATCATCATCATCGTCGTCGTTTTCATCATAATCGTCGTCATTATTGTCATATTCATTGTCAGATTGATTCAGAAAATTATTACTCGGTTCCTTCCTACTCACTTTTTTCTCTAATGTGCTTGAACTGCTTCCTTGTCTAAATATTTTGGTGAATGAAGGAATATATTTAGGTACAAGGTTGGGCGGGGGTTTTCTTTCAGTCTGCTGTATAGTCTCACCACTATGTGAACCATGTGAAAGAGATACAATGGAGCTCCTAGCTGATCTCATGAAAGTTCCATTGTGATGATTTGAAGATGTGGAAATATGTGACATATTGTCATGTTTCATTAGTTCATCGTATGCATTATGGTTCTCGTCTTCTTCGCCACTCTCCTCAATGATCTCTGACTGTTCCTTTGCTGTTTTCAATCTTCGTATCACCTCTTCTTCTTCCAGCACGTTGATTGGAATTGGTGGGCTTTCCAATCTCGGAGCCCAAAAGTCTAGTTCGTTCATTTGATTAGAGGCTATTGGGAACGGCCGTATAATCCGCATGCTCTGGTCATCATTGACAATGCTCAAATACTGTGCTCTGATGTGGTTCAGAGTCAGCTCTTTCGATTGTGCTAAAGCCATCTTCCTGACGTTTCAAGGAGAGCCTCAAGATCTGTTATGGGGTTTGTTGATGCTTGAGTTGAATTTAAATTAGTTGTGACACGAAATGCACGTGACTAGTGCTATCAAATGTGAGGAAGAATATGGACTATGAAATATGCTAAGCATATTGGAGTGTATAATAATGAACCAGCAGCTAGCGGACTGCGATAGAACAGAATGAGGTTTTAGTGCCCACCAGACAAATCTTTTTTCATCTCCATGCGTTTAAACGCAAGTGAATGTTCATTTGTTTGTAAGAGAAGAGAAGTAAGTGTGGTCAGATATACACTTTATACGAAGATGGTTCCTCAACCATGTGGAATATATTTAGAATGGCTATGGCATTAGTATATTCAGGTTTTATTTCATTACAATTATATTTTCAAAGGTATTGTTTCAAGCAATTATATCATTCAGTTTAGCTATGATACAGTATCTTTGCATAGTTGGTGAATAAGTCTCTTGATTTGATCCACACAACGCAACTAACAGGTGCATTGAGTGTGAACCAAGGGAAAACAATATCACCGTAGCCATTTTTGGAGCCTAAACTAACTAATGAAGTTTTTGGTCCGTTTGGTCTTTCTACCGTTTTCAATAGAGGTGGTTTGTTTTGCGGATCTTTTAACACTTCATGAATATTCCACTCCAGAGCATTCAGCCACGACACTCTATCTACCAGACCTTTATAGCTGAAGTTCGCAACATCACCAATAGCAAATATATTTTGAACAATCTCGTTCTTCTGCACGCTGATCTGAAATGTGTTCTCTATTTTAATAAATCCACTCGAATCAACTAAGTCTCTGATGGTACTTGGCGGAACGGATGGAATGACACCAACACTTTCTATGATATGATCAGCTTCAATCTCGGTTCCGTCGTCCAGTTTCACCACATTATCAGATACTTTTGTTCCCCTGGTATTTAAGAGTACCTCAAAACTAGTTTCATTCTTGAAGAAATTGGTAATTTTTGTTCTTAATCGATCAGAATATGTATCTTCTTCGGGTAAAAGCTTGTCTCTACTATGAATTAACGTTATTCTTTTTTCACCTGTTTGAATTTGCTTTTCATACCTGTCAAACAGCTCTCCAGCTAATTCAATGTTGTTATACCCACCACCTATCAAAACTATATGTTTAGCATTTTCCAATTCCTCATGCTTCTTAGCAAAATAATTCTTGTAATCATCTTTGAAAAGATGTGTGTAAGCAATTGGATCTGGCCATTTAGCACCTGTTGCTATAACTAGTGCATCAAACTTTAATAATTTGCTAGATTGTTTGAGTTCAACTCCATCACATCCAAAACTCATCACTTCATCAATAATTATCTCAACGTTTGACCTTTGGTCAACCACTTCATCTAGTGGAAATATTGTGCCTTTGGTATTGTTGAAAACAGGAACTCGTATCGAACTCACAATGGAATAGGTATAGTTTGATAATGTGATGAGTTTGATTTGATAATCTAAAATCTTGGAAAGCCTATTGACCACGGAAATACCGAAATAACCAGCTCCAACAACGACAATAGTTTTCTGTGCCATTCGTCTATATTGTTATGGAGTGATTCATGGTCTCTTGTGGGACATTTCACACCTTTAAATAGACATACGCATCTTCAGTGGAGACATTTGTGACAGAAGCAGACGGATATTAGATGGATATTAGACGGATTTTGAACGGATTTTGAACGGATTTAAAATGATGAAAAAAAGAAAGCTCGTATAGTTGTATTGAGAAAGATATATTTCCAACTAGTTATTGACAGGTTGCCGACGCAAGTCCAGATTAGCACTAGAAATAGCGGACCCTAGAGTTGCTCATAGGAAGCAGAGAGTATAAAAGGGCTCCGCTATCCACCGTTTTGTATTGATTGTATATTAAAAAAGCACGTTATTTGAAGAACTTGTACTACAAGTCCTCGATCATTACAATAGTGTAAAAATATTACACCCACATTAATATTGCCGTTAGATTATCATGAGCGATAAGATTATCTTTGATATTATTAGGTTGACTTCGAAGCTATAAATAAACTAGAGCATATCTTGGATATCGTTTAAATGTATTTCATTTCAGCTATCTGCTGATTTAGCGGTTATATTAGTACGTTAATAGCAAGCAGAATATAAACTGCAGCACGAGGAGATAATATCACACTGGGGATGCAGGTTGAACAGAACACTGGAGCAACCTTCACTAATGACGTATACTTCGCTAATACATGAGCTTCTCAGAAGCAGCCTACTTTTAATGTTGCATCGCCAAACACCAAAATCGATATATAAACGTCAACATTAAACTATTTCGCAAATTGTTAAATGTGTACTTCGTATTGGTCATTTTATAGACAAATAAACCACTGTGGTCTCTTGAAATGTAGAAATAATGAACTTCACAATCTAATTGGGAGTACATAAAGTGCAGTTGATGCATGTATCGACACTGATAGTGAGATACATTTTCATTATAGGACCTTTAGTGATACAGCGGGGCACTGTACTGCAACTCATAGGAAAGTGCTGGGAGTCTCTCATGCTCCATTAGCAAATCCTGTTCTGGCTTTACATACTGATATCCAAATATGGACGGATCACCATCCATTTCCATTGATTTCACCAACTGGGCATATTGGGAAGAATATATAAGCAGGTCTATAGGTCCTGTTATACATCACACCATTGTTAGGATGAATGGTGTTAGTAAGTTGATCGTTATGTTACAACTAAACAAAACAAAGAGCCTTCTCAGATATTAAAATTACACTGGAAATACCAACCAATAAGATTGTTCAATTACCCGGTCAAATCAGTATCGAGAAAAATTCGACAAAAACAATCCAAAAGTTGAATTAACGCATCACAAGACCTTCGCATATAAACTACTGTCATCATTACGCAATGGGTGCTGCTTATCAAATCTTAGGAAGAACTGTTCCAGCTCAATATGTATGTTCCTCTTTCTTTCGTTTTTTTTTTTTTGCAATAGGGTGAACATTTCCGTAGTGTGCCAATTGCTTTTTAAAGGGGATATAATTTCAAATTACTAACAGTCGCTCATCTCAGATCTCACTAGCCACCATTGGTCTGACCTTGTTGGTTGCTGTCCCTAACCCATTTTCCTCTTCTCCAAAACCAACTGCTCAAATCAATGCTTCCTCCCCAGAAGAAGAGAAATTCATTTTAGATTACTTGAAAAAAGCTGAAGGTGCTGAAAAACATTAAATTAATAATTTAGAAAATTAGACAGATCCTGATCCTGATTATCTTCTCGATAGAGATGTTTGACCAAGGTGTGACTTTATACTTATATATATATATATTCTAATGAAACAAAACAAAACAGAATAATGAACAAAAATACACCTTTACGTAAATATATCAATGAAACATGAACTTCTTAATATATAAAAACCACATTTTTACTCGGCAATACCATCCTTGAATAAAGCTTCATTAGACAATGGATCCACAGCCAAAATATTATCTCTCTTTTTGATTTTCAAACTAACAGCAGCATCGTTTCTAGATCTGGCATCCTCAGCTTGTTGTTGTTTCACTTGAGCTCTCACAAAGTTTGGACTGACATATTGTTTGTTTTCATAAATCTTTGGACCTCCGAATGAACCCTCAAGTATTAAGATTGGAGTTAAGACGAATCTTGGTCCAATTTCTACTAATGATACATCTGATTCATCCCTATTTTTGGCATCTTCCTCTTGTTCTAATATCTGATAGTTTCTCACCCAGATCTTTCCATCAACTATGGAGAAGGACAAAACGTGGTCAACGAATGGTTTTATCTTTCTTGAGGTTGGAGGAACTCCAAATGACTGAGTAAATAGTTCCTTCATTAATTTATGATGTGGTTTAGAGTCAAAAGCGGCATCAAAAGACAAGATTGGTCTTGATCCCTTGAGGCAGTTACCTGTGAAGTTTAACTCTTCAGTGTTATGGATATTTTGAACAAAGAATTTGATCGTTGGACCATTTGGTGGTTTTGACAACCATAGGTATAAATCCTGATGTTTCCTAGCTTCAAAATACAAGATATTGTTGCAGTTATACAGCTCTGCAATCTCATTCAACTGAGTCAGTTGCTTCTTACCATCAAGCTTAGGTTCTTTTCTTGCATGAGGAAGTATCGAATATAGGTCATTGATCAAATAACGGTGTCTGAAGGTGATACCTCTAGAGGAAATCAGAAGCACTCTCTGTCTATTGATGTGCGACTTCTTCTCTTCGTCTTGTGACTTAGCGTTCTTTCCAGCAAGGGCCTTGTAAATAGCAGACATATTCTCAATCTCTACTCAAAAAGTACTTACTTCTTTTATTAGCTAGAACACTCATCAAAAATTTTTTTGAAGCTCATCGCGAAAATTTTAGCACATCCGAACACCACTGAAAGCTCCCGCGAATCCGCGAATTTCCTATAAACTGACCAATACTATAATTTAAATAATTGTTCAATCAAAATGACAAGTGCTGGAACTGAGATCAATGTCTGCGAAGGAGGATGAGATCTTCCGTGCTGTGGAGACAGGAACTTACAAGTTTGCACTGCAGCAATCTGCGAAATTGATCAAGAAATCGCCGAATCTGACGTATTACCAAGTCCTGAATAACTATGTGCTATTTGCGAGTGGTAAGACCGAAGAGGCCATCAAATCATGCCTTGAAATAATGAGCAAGACACCAAATGATACAAAGTCCTTGGAGCTGCTTCATGAGATATTCAAATCTGCTGGAAAATCAACAGAGGCTATTCAGGTTTACGAAAATGCTGCAAAGAAATATCCAAGCTTTGATATCTTGACAAAATGGTTTCATTTGGGATGTGAAGAAAGTGACACTAGAATCATGCAAAAGGCATCAATGGCTTTAAAATCATTCCACCCATCTCAAAGACTATTTAGTTTGTGGGCTGGTTTCACTTATTACCTCGTCGGAAGTTCAGATGATGCTAATAATGTGGAGAAAACATTGTTCCCTAAATTGGGATTGAAGATAATCGAGAGCCTGAAACCTTTCAGATCCGAGCAGGAAGTATATATAATGGCCAAACTATTGAGATTAAATGGCGAGTTATCAAAAATCCCTGATGAGATTATAACATTTACTGGTGATAATAGTAAACTTGATCTGGAATTACAGATTATTTTGCTACAAACCTTCGATGACTTGAAAGACTGGACCAACTTGTTTTCTTGGAGTGAGAAAGTTTTGTTTGATTACAAGATTGATGATTTCAATACCTGGAAATATCTTATCAAAAGTGGTGTTGAGATCAAACAAGATGTGCTAAAGATCATTGATAAATATGATGTCACCAGAAATTCTCAATTATCTAAAATCGAGTATGCAAACTATACCGGAGCTGATAATTTGGACTTAGTAAAACAATACTTCACCAAGTACGGGAGTAAACCTGTTGCATTTTATGATTTGAGACATTATATTAACAAGGAACCTAACGAAGCATTTTTGCATTGGTTAGAATCACAAGATATACCATCAGGTTCTCAAAAGGCAGTTGTATGGGAACTGAATATTTTAAAATTCAAATTGCTCGCAGATCAATCGTTGTTGAACTCTGACACTTTTGTTGAAACAAGTATTGGATTATACAATAAGTATAAACCTCTTTTGAAGAACAAAGCTAAGACGGATTTCTTTGAAGGTGACGAGTTCATTATGTTATCAATTCAGTCATTGTTGAAAAAATCATTTACTCCTGACGCAATAATCAAATCTATCATAATCTTAGAATCATTGACTTTGAAAGATGAGCACGAATTCCATTTGAGGTTATGGTTGGTCCAGCTCTACACGTTAATCAATTGCTCATTACGTGCAAATCTGCATTATGACTCTTTGAATATTAAAAACGTTCAACTGGATATCTTGGATCATTACCGTTTTTCCAGAAATGGATCAACTATGCCCAAAGAAGCAAACTTACGGAGTTCTTTGGAGAATTATGAAAAAATGGAAGATGAGTCTATCTATTTTGCTAAGCTTGGTTTCAACAAGAATATTTTGAATAAATTGAAAGGAATAATTGATCTTAACTTGAACTTTAGAAATAGTTATCTGAAGAGGCATGAAATTCTACAAGGGTTAACTATTGGAAGGGTTCTGAACGATAGAGATATCTCTGCATATTACAACAAGGCATTACAGAACTTTAAGTTCAATGTCAATAAATCCGGAGGAATAAAAGATAACAGAGATTTCAAAATTTTCTGGAATTTTGGTATCATTGAAGATTTTGAACTTAGTGAAAAGATATTTAAAAATATACCATCCAAAGGTAGTAAAACAGATGAAATTTTGGCCCAGAAAGAAGAATTAATAAATGGAGAGAGAAATTCATTGGAATTAGAGTTTGAAGACCTAAACCAACTATCAGATGTTGAGAAATGGTCTATTGAGTTATTAGATGTCATTAACAAATTTTTGTCCAATGATGCAACTTTCAAGCAACTGGAAGAATTTTATACAAGCAAATTACCTAAAATACCTGATGTTCCTTCATGGGAAATTCCACACACTATAATAACATTTATGGACACAGCCAAGATAGTGCAATCATTGATCTCTACCAACATCAAAATCCATAGTTCTAAGAAGAAAGAACTAGAAGAATTGAAAGAGCTGAATGTCACGTTATTGCAAACCACGAGAGATGACTCAATACTGGACACCAAAGAGGTTGTTGATCAATATATCAAAAAAGTTCAAGCACAATTACATAAAGATTCTGATTTGAAAAATTTGGGTATTAAACTATCTACAATTGATCAAGTGATTGGAAATATCAGATACGATACTAACGAGAGTTTCAAATTCTTGAGAATATTGTGAATTATCGATAACCAAACTACATTAGGAAAATACCGATCGTTAAACATGAATTATTTCTTGTAGCCTAATTCTTCCAGAGATTCCTTGATGGCATTGAAAGCAGTTTGGATATGTCCTAAAGAATCATCAAGAGCAGAAACACCCATATGACCGACTCTGAAGTATTTAGTTCTAATGTCTTTGTGAATACCACCAGCTAAGACAACGTGTTTAGCAGCAACTTTGGATAAGAATTGAGCACTATCAATGCCTTCTGGGAAATAAACTGCACTTAAACCATTAGCAGCAACGTCATCATTCACTGGAACAATTTTTAATCCTAACTCGTTTCTTAGTTTGTTTTTGAAGTCAATTGAGACTTGATGGTTTTTAGCAAATCTTTCAGTCAATGGTCTTGATAAAATCTCATCAAGAGAGACTTTCAAAGCGTTGACAAGTTGAATTGGAGGAGTAGCAAAATAGGATGGTTTACCAGCTTCATAATTTTGCAAGATTGGGAGCCATCTTTTCAAAGAAGCGTAGTAAGTTGATTGCTGTTCTCTGGCTAATGCTTTAGCAATGGCTCTCTCAGAGATAAAACCAACACTTAAACCTGAAGGAACACCAATTGCTTTTTGGGAAGCACTCAAGACGTAGTCAAGACCCCATTTGGAGAACTCAATGTCTTCAACAGCAACCGAACACACACCATCGACAACAATCAAAGTCTCTGGAGATTCCTCTTTCACGATTTTGGCAATCTGTTCAACGTTACTAACAACAGCAGTGGAGGTATCGACATGAGTGAAAGCGATCAAAGAGTATTTTTTCTTTTGCAAGGCACTCTTCAACTGGTCCAATGGCACAACATCACCAACTGGGGCAGTAATCACGTCCAAGTTAGCACCGTAAATTCTCAAAGCATCTGCAAAGGAATCAGAGAAGAAACCAGTAGATAACAGTAAAACGTCCTCACCAGGAGTGATCAGGTTTGATCCAGTGATATCCCAGCCAAGGGTACCAGAACCAGCAATGACAAGAGCCTGGTCCTTTGGGTTGTCAGACTTGAATAGCTTTCTCAAGTTGGCAAGAGCTGGTTTGAAGATAGAGATGAACTCAGGAGAAGTGTGAGCCAATGATTGGATTGATTGAGCCTTTCTCACGGCCTCGGAGACCACAATTGGGCCAGGAATGAGCAATAAGTTCTCTTCGGACATTCTAGTTATAGTTGTTTGAAAGGAACGTCGTGATACTAAAGATTTGTGAGAGAGTCTTGTGAAACTGAATATTACTCGCTTTAAAAGGTGATTATTCATTTACTCGCTTTTGTCCGAGATTTGAGATTTTTTTTTTTTTGTTCCGAGAATTTAGTGAATTCCAGTTGGTTTTTATATTGTTATTTGTTTGTTATTGTTATTATAAATTTTTTAAATGATGTGATTACCAACAAATATTTGGGGGGAAAATTTTTATATTGGAATGCAAGAAGTGTTTTCTTGTTTTTGTTACTTGAACAGTTTCTTCTGAAGTTTGTCAAATTCTTCATCTGTCAATTCCTTGTTTTTGGATTTTTTCTGCTTCTTGTTTGAGTATTTCTTTTCTAGGTTAGATATCAAGTTGTCCATATCATTCTGTCTCTTCTTGACAATGATGTTCTTCAATGAATCACCCTTTTGAGCTCCGTGCTTCTTCACCAGTAGTTTCTTGAGCTCTTCTGCCTCTTTTTGTTCCTTCAGCTGCTTCTTCTGGTATTTGATGAAGTTCTGTCGTCTCTTAGCAAGGTACTTTGTATACTTTTCGCTTTTATCAATGGCACCACTCTCTATCAGATCATTTACTATATTAACCAGTCTTTCTTCATCCTCACTCGTCACTTCTGTGTGTGGAACGCTTTCAAATAGATATAGAAAGTTACCTTTACTTTCGATCCAGCTCTCAATTATATCTTCCTCTTCGTCTGTGCTTCCTTGGTAATCTTTCTTATCTTTGGCAATGCTTTCTTCAGTGATCTCGGCTTTGACTTGACTGAAATATTCGAACCAATCAAAAGATTCGGCATCTCCAACGTCTTCCAACGAACCAGTCTGATCATATCGCTTCTTTTTCTTAGGATCGTTCAGTGTCGAGTGGGAGAACTGGATCTTTTCAAATTCAAGCTTGTACTCATCTTTAACAGCCTCATCCAAAGTTAATATTTTGTCTGGATGGTACTTCAAACATAGTTTCCGGTACGATTTCTTGATCTCATCTGAGCTGGCTGTATTTTGGACTCCCAAAACCTCATATGGATCAATGTCAGTAAATGGAATGGCCATTTTACGCTGAATAAAGAGAGCAATTCAAACTTCAAAGTAGTGAATGAGCTTGACGTGTTTTGAACTATTATATCAATTTGTTATACGCGTCTTGTCTTAACTCTTAAATAAGTGATGTTTCGCGAAAATGCTTAGGCTTCATAACCCTTATGTCTATCTGATAGCACACTTGAAGCTATTAACTACAGATATCTAGATGAGTGTATGTAAGGGCAGCTTACGATTCTAATTCGTATTACACTATGTAACTCAAAAAAAAAGTTGAATCATATATAATGTGGTTTTCTTTTTGCTTGTACTTTAATATAAAATGCTTTAATAAATAAAAACCTTTTTCTTTCTTGTGAATGGAATTTCAATTATGATAATCAAACGTTCATGGATACTGACCATGTCCATAGAGAGCTCACTTCATATTCTCTGACCAGGTCCCAATCCCATCCATAAAATCAAAAAAAAAAAAAAATTATCACCTCTTTATAAACTCGTCATCTTCTGTCTTTCTAATACAAAACCGTGCTTTTATTCAATTGGGAAGAATATTGATTCTATTTCAATTCACCAGCAAATTTACCAGCTTCTCTTTGAGCATCCCATTTCTCTAGCCAGTCAACTGGACATAAAGCAGAGTAAGTTTTGAAAAAGACTTTGCATGGTTCGAATTCTTCACCTTTAGCATTGATGCATTTGTAGTAATCAACATATGATTGCCAGCAGTGTTTGGTTTGGTTCTGGTTTGGGAATCTAGCGTCGAAGCCAACGGTTTTCAAAGGGGTTTCCTCAGACATGATTATTGTTATCTTATTAGTATCTTCAAGTGAAATAGTTATTGTTTGGTGAGTTTTTTTTTTGACCAGGCCATTTTTTCCAGCCAGTCTCGTTGTTTACTCGGATTTTGATTGGCTAATGATCACGTGATTAGTCACGTGAAACGCTAACAAATTTTTATACATTTCCGCAAAATTAGAGCACGTGATGTAAGGTTTATTTCCGACTCATTTTGGGTCTTTTTTTTTTTTTTTGGTTAGAAGAAGCTCATCGCACAGATTGTACTTCAATCAAAGAGTTTTTGTTTTGGCGATAGAAATGGCGAGAACTAAGCAAGGGAGGAACAGTCATCTCACCACTTCTCTTGATTCAAAATTGACAACTTTAGTCTACAGGCTGCTGGATGAAAAGACTTCAGATAATAAGAAAAAGAATCCTGATGAGGAAGATGAATTCATCAATATAGCTCTGGCGAAAGACTTGAGAATCTCAGAAGTGCTTTTGTACGTACAGCAAAAAGATCTATCTTTGCAAAGGGTGAAGAAGGTGATTTTGGAGAAAACTCTAGAAAGAGTGGTCAAAGGAATTAGGGAAGAAGAACAGATTGAAATTCAGAATATAACCAACAATCAAGAGATTGGAGATGGACAAGGAGATCTTGATAGTGATTTCGAAGGTGTTGATGTAGACCAGCTAATGGAGACTCCTGAGATTAACACTCTTAATAAAAGCGTGGTTGATCTGTGGAATATCAAACCAAATACCCCAACAACTGACGATATAGAGGAAATCAATACAGAGAAGAAAACTAGCACAGAAGAGCCTAAAGAGAAGAAGTCTAAAAAAAGATCAAAAGATTCATCAAGGCCATCAAAAAGACAAAAAGGTGAGTCCCATGGTTTGCAGTTTAGAGAATTATCAATACTAACAGTATTCTAGTAGATAAAGATAGAGCACCTCCAACATCATCATTAGCAGAACTTGGTGGTATGGATGACGTTATTACACAACTCATGGAACTTGTGGGAATGCCAATATTGCATCCTGAGATCTATAAGGCAACTGGTGTGGAACCTCCTAGAGGTGTCTTATTACATGGCCCACCAGGTTGTGGTAAGACTACTATAGCTAATGCATTAGCTGGCGATTTGAAAGTCCCTTTCATAAACATCTCTGCACCAAGTGTCGTGAGTGGGATGTCTGGTGAGAGTGAAAAAAAAATTCGTGAGCTGTTCGATGAGGCTAAGACTCTTGCACCATGTATCATCTTTTTCGATGAAATCGATGCAATCACTCCAAAGAGAGAGGGTGCTCAAAGAGAAATGGAGAGAAGGATTGTAGCTCAGATGCTAACCTCAATAGATGAATTAAGTCTGGACAAAACGAATGGTAATCCAGTAATAATAATGGGTGCCACCAATAGACCAGACTCATTGGACCCTGCTTTAAGAAGAGCAGGTAGGTTCGACAGAGAGATTTGTTTAAATGTTCCAAATGAACTGTCAAGATTGAATATCCTGAAGAAGATGTCTCAAAATTTGAAAATAGATGGCGAGTTGGATTTTGCAAAATTGGCTAAGGCAACTCCAGGTTATGTTGGTGCTGATTTAAAGGCATTAACTGCAGCTGCTGGTATTTGCGCTATAAAAAGAATATTTAATCAGCTGACCATCACTGAAGATGGTGAAAACCTCAATGGAAGCATACTAGATGATACAACGAACTTATCCACAATTCAGAGATTTTTACTCAAGCATCCAACACCTTTAACTTCTGAGCAATTAGCTCCTTTGGCCATAACGTATGATGATTTCCTAGTTGCATTACCAACTATCCAGCCTACTGCAAAGAGGGAGGGCTTTGCTACTGTTCCCGATGTTACTTGGGAAAATGTTGGTGCTTTAACACATATCAGAGTTGAACTAAATATGGCTATTGTCCAACCAATTAGAAACCCAGGAATCTATGAACGGGTGGGTATACATGCTCCAGCTGGTGTGTTACTATGGGGTCCACCGGGTTGTGGTAAAACCTTGTTGGCTAAAGCAGTTGCTAATGAATCCAGAGCCAATTTCATAAGTATCAAAGGTCCTGAGTTATTGAACAAATACGTTGGTGAATCTGAGAAGGCTATTCGTCAAGTTTTCACTAGGGCTAGAGCCTCAGTTCCCTGTGTGATTTTCTTTGATGAACTAGATGCCTTGGTCCCAAGAAGGGATTCAGCTCTATCCGAGAGTTCTTCAAGAGTGGTTAACACTTTGCTAACTGAGCTTGATGGATTGAATGATCGTAAAGGAATTTTCGTCATAGCTGCTACAAATAGACCGGATATGATTGATCCAGCAATGCTAAGACCAGGAAGACTTGATAAAACATTATTCATCGAACTACCAAATGCTCAAGAGAGACTAGAAATTTTGAAAACTGTTATTCATATCAACAAAACACCAGTTGATCCAAATGTTGATTTGAACGCTATTGCGCACGATGAGAGATGTAGAAACTTCTCGGGTGCTGATTTATCAGCGTTGATAAGGGAAGCTGGTGTGATTGCATTGAAGAAAGTGTTCTTCTACCAACCTGCTCAATTTGAAGATCAAGAGATGATAGATGATGATAAAAACGATCAAAGTGGACTCCTAGTTACTAATGATGACTTCGAAAAGGCGTTAAATAGCGTCAAGCCAAGTGTCAATGATAAGGATCGTGCAAAATACGAACGCCTGAACAAGAAAATGGGTTGGTCGTTAAATGCTGAAACTAATAGTGTTGAAGTACCAAAAGAAGATTAGATCTGAAAATTAATACATTGCATATACTTCTATTCATATCGTAGCATTTACCATCTTTTTTTAACCTCTTTGACCCCTTCTTTGTACATTTTTGCGAACCTTCCAGATCTTGTCTAACTCAGAAGGTTTATCGAACGTAATGAATGGAATGATCTTATCGGATTCATTTATGAGCTCTTTGGGTAAAATTTCCCAGATTGGAGTTTCTGTCTTGGCCCTGATTATGATATATTCATGGTCGATTGGTTTGGCTAAATCTTCTGCATCTGGAATGTAAAAATTAAAAAGTTTTCTAGCTTCATCGATGGAATGAATCAAAGCTAGGGCTTTAAAGTGTATGTCTTTCCCATCGATTTCGTCAAGGATCACAGGAATCTTATCCTCGTTATGGACATTGAGAAGAGACAACTTTTTACTAGATATAGTGTGAATTGCAACAACAGTGCCCTCCAGTGAGTTTTTCACTGTAGTTAAGTCACTTGTCTCTCTTAAATTATAAACCAGTTCTTCATTCCAGTATATAACACCCTTGATACCATTGTTACCATAAGAGCACTGTAATGGTGGCCTTGTGAGCAAATGGCAAAAATCAAATACTCCTGATGCGTCTTTGTGGAAATATGCTATTTTTTTTAGAAGTCTAATTTGAGCTGATGAATATCTGAGCACTGGTGAAGGTCCATTAGTGTTTTGATAGTTCCCTAAGACAGGAATTATATCTAGCTCTTCTGATCTATGGATATTAAACTCTTCCAGATCACTAGACCCATTATTCAAATAAATAAGATGCGTTGGTTTGATCTGCTCGATCAATGAGTTCGTGAGATCAAGACCATAGCCTTTGATCCACCCTGGTGTATTTATTAGCAAAGCCTCAGACTTCAATAGACCGTCTTGGTTATACCTTGATATCAGATCTGATACTAGATCATTATATTTTTTTGGCTGATCTTTAGATGATGTGAATCCAATATAATGATTAAGTGACTCTGACGGTTGCGTCAACGAAAGGTGATTTCCAAATTGATGTTCAACATGTTTTGTGAGCGATATCGAATCAGGTTTAGAGAATTCAGTTTGCCCTGGATCCAAATCCATATAATTGATAGGCTGGAAGTGAGTCGAGTGATCAGAATTCAGAAAACTTTGGAGTATTAATCGAAGTAAAGTCGATTTACCAGAGTTTTTACCTCCAATAATTAAAATCTTCAAAAGCTGATTCGTATTGTATGCATCCGTCAATGTGGCTATTAGATTTGTCCAAGACCTGTTCTTTGATAGATTCAGTAACGGGATTGAATTGTCAGGTGTGAATACTGGGAAGAATGAATAGTCATGAAATCCAATTTCGTATTTAGCTAAAGTTCGCTGCTCTTCAGCGGTGAAGTTGGACTTGAAATTCCAGAAAACGTTCTTCAATTGAGGACAGATGTCCCCTATGTTTTCTAATCCATTTTTCCAGCTCCTAATCTTCACGACAGATTTATAGTCCGGCACAAAAAGATGCCTATTCTCTTCTGTAGTGACATCTCTCACTTTGGAAACATCTTGGACTTGAGTCGCCTGTATAAGAGGTAACGAATTGCAAGCAGAATTGATGAACTTCATATGTCCGTGTGAAGAATGATAAATCTGTTCATTTATAAGCACAGCACCTCTCTGAATCTCTAGAGTGAACTGTCCTCGTATAATGATGTTTTGATTTACTTTTAAACCAACAATGACATAATCAACACCAAATATCAGATTATCATCGTCAGGTTTGAAATTGGAGCAGATATACCTTGACTCCTGTGTGGTATCCAGTAGGTCTGTATAACTTTGCGCGACGGATGCTCCATTTGAAACAGGAGTAATTGATTGCTCTATCGGTATGTCTTCATCGGATGAGTTGAGCTCATATACTGGAGTATCTTGATCTTGCTGTAAAGCTTCATAAGCTGTCCAAACAGAGTCAGTAAAAGAAGGCATGCTATTTAATTTCAGTGTCTACGTACCACTTAGAGACATTCTCAGCTATATAAGAAAGCTTGTTGAACAATATTTCACCAATATTGATTCATTGACCATATAAATTTTTATATGATGGTGTATCGAATGAGGAAATTATCGCGGTGCCCACTATACGCTATTAAAACAAATACAGATTAACCTATGTTAGATTGAGATTCACAAACTAAACTCTTCTGTATTGATTAATTATTGGTGCTGATACACTGATGCTGTTGTAATTTCAATTGGAAATACAGCGTTGTTTTTATTGGTAAAAGATTTCCTATGTACTCATAATCCAAAATCACCATTCTCAATATCTATCGCTCTTTGAATTAGTTTTAAATGCTCTTGTAACTTAGCATTGGTTGGGTGAAAGCAAAGACCCCTCTCTATGTCAGCTTTAGAGGCATCTAGTCTTCCCAGATTCATCGAGGCAACAGCCCTTCTTAAGAAATTATCAGCTGTGTTAACCTGTGTTCCTAAAAGTAGATCAGCGTCGTTATAAGCTTCAATAAATTGTTTGTTCAGTAGGTATGCATCACATCTTATTTGTAGTATACCGTGTAGTTCTTGCAATTGGACTGTAAAAGCTTCCCATCTCAGTCTTCTTCCAGCCATATCGATGGCCAAAGTCAGCTGTTTGATGGCATCTTTTAGATTCTTTTTCTTCAGAGAGTCCACGCCCGACTGAACTAGCTTTTGAATCATAGGATTTAGGGTCTTTGAAGGCTCCGGGGATTCTGGAATGTCTGACTGAATAGAAATCAAATCTTTGGCTATTCTGTTCAATTGAGTTACATCATCGGCTAACTCATCTGGATAAATGTGCTCTGGATCATCAAAACTGACAATTTTAGTAGCAGGATCGTACGAAATAGGGAGAGCCATCTTTATATTCTGTTAGTGTCTGACTCTGTTCAATCACTATACCAACTGTTTCTTTGTATAGTCGTGTTCACTTTAATTACAATAAAAAATGTCACTGGTTTCGCGAATATTACCGAATACACTTCAATGATAATACTGGCTCAAAATATTAACAAATGCATATAATAGTTATAAATAATAGCTTTGAAGCATCTCACCAGAAGGAGCACCATCCGATATAATGTTGGCAAAGATTCTCTACTGAAGTTGCCTGTTGAATTAATTTATCGACCTGGTTTGAAACTGTCAACTCTTTATGACGGTTGAAGTCGTTACCAGTCAACTTATTAGTGATTCTTTTCAGCACAAATTTGGCTCTAGCATTTCTAATATCATTTAACTGCTGAGATTCCAATCTTGCAGCCTCCTGTTCATCAATCTGACCACGACGTAGTAACTCGATAGTGTTAATCTGCTGAATATTGATACCAGTAACATCAGCAATGGTTTGAGTGGTTAAATCAAATCCCCAGTTAATCAAAGGATCATATGCAAAGGCTTCTAAAATAGCCATCAAAGACTCTTTGTTATCACGCAAAACTCTCATCACCTGCTCACAAGTAGTTCTGAAACTACCTTCAATACCACTAACCTCCATAGCATAGGTTAACATTCTTGTTAGTCTGAATGGGACCTTTTCTGGGAATTTTTCACGTAATATAGCTGCTTCAAAACAATCACCAAAATCAATGTGAACGACTTTTCCTGTAATACGATCCAACATCAAATTTGAAGGGTGACGATCACCGAGACCCAATATATACCCGGTCATAGACATGACAGCTAACGATCTAGTATAAGTGGTTCTTCTATCCAACCAAGTCTCAGAGGACCTACTCTTCAACCATAGCACCTTGTACAAATCTTGGCCTCTGGTGTTATCAAGTGCATATGTAAACACCTCAACCTTCTGCAATAATGTCAAACTCTCATAATCTGGTGCCATTTGTAGCATGATACGATGTTCTATATTCAAAATAATGTTTCTCGATTCACGATACTCCCTTATCAAAACATGGAACGTGTCACTGTTTGGAACCCAACCTAAAATACCAGCTTTTGGCGATAGGGGAATTGCTGGGAACTGCTGGATGTCCAGATGTCTCTTAAAACATTCAGGATCATTGACCAATAAAGTGTTGACTAAACCAAACAGTTGCATGACCAAACTATCTTGACGAATATCCTCATGACCTTTCAAAAGGTAATAATACTCTTTACCGTCGTCACCTTTCGAACCAACACGACGTGGTCTTTGTTTCGAAGAAATCACAGTCATAGTTGGTTCAAAATATGAAATTTTGATAATTGGCTTGCCTGGTTTATATGTCCCTGGGACTGCTAATTCCAAATCAGTAGCAGCCAACAATTTTGGAGAAACATACTGTAACTCCAATGTCTGCAATTGAGGTAATTGTCTGTTTATACGACGGAAGACATTGTAATAGAGATCCCATGCTTGATTCAAGTTAGCTTCATCTCTTGTACGTCTAAATCTCAATACCCATTCGTAAGCATTGGCTAAATCTCTGCCGAATGTATTCTGGAACGAAACTTCTCTGAGCGTCTCAGGGCCTCTTTCAAGCATCTTATGTAATGGTTCCAAAACATTGAACATTTTCTCAGTGTTACGTTCACCGAAAAACAATCTTGATGCATCTTCCAACCCCTCGAACCAAAGTTCATGCCATAAAACAGCAACTCTAATTAATTCATTGGAAACCAGTTCAGATTGAATCACTAACGTTGAGCTATGCAGTCTCATTTTATCAATTATAGAAGAAGCAGCTCTTTGTCTTGATACACTATTCGATTTAACAGCAACAGCCAATGGGAATATTAAAGCCTGTGGATGAGCCTTACCCAAATCAGTCAATAACCCTTGTAACGAATGATTCACATTTTGATTGAGTTGATGGATACGCGAGATCAGCTGTGGTATCACTTCCAGCCAGGTATCAATTTTCACCATGCTGAAACCTTCAACCATAGCCTGAGCTGCCTCAGCGATACCACCAAAGTTGAACCATAAAGTTAAGAGCCTTAGAGTATCTTGTAATGGATTCGATTCAGATAACGAAATTGAGTGGAAAAAACCTTTGATTGCTGGAACGACATGTTGTTGAATAATTTCTGGGGAATAAGTTGCACTTGGATCAGAAGTCTCATTGGTATTCTCAGCAATAGCAGAGTTAGCTGTAAGTACTGAAATGACTTCAAAGTTCACAAGTGCCCAATTATGCCATGCTTTATACCAATTAGGATCGAAATGAGTAGCCAATAGGTAAGAACCAAGAATTGTTTCCGAGTTTTCTGATCTCCAATCACTGTGCAATGCAACTTGCCATTCACCCTGCTTCAAGAAACATCTAGCTAACAATCTAGTGTATTCTTTAACATTTTTTATATTGCTCTGTTCGGGTAAAGGTTGAGTGATCAAGTCATCAGGGTTTAAACCTAAATCACGAGACATTCTTGAAGTAAAATCTATCAAATGGCTCAGTGCCTCTCTCTTGGAACCAGCGGCCCACATATATTTCAATTGAGCGTAAACCACCGGTGGTGGAGCCTTTGAAGTATTTGGGTCATCCCCTTCCTCTAATAGAGCATTCAATGATTTTTCAGCAAGACCTAGTCTTCCTGACTTACGACATAGGTTAGCAAATTTAATCCACATCTCCATATCTTGTTTAGGCTTCACCACTAATGCACGTACTTTGAGTAGTCTTTGCCAAATATCAACGTTTCTTTGACAACCCAAAAGTCTAGCATTCCAAGTTTTTCTCATAACAGTCCTTGCATCAGAATTTTGTGGCAAGTTTTTATACTTTATGATTTCCTCTAACTCAGCAAGCATTTGGACCCTTACAACGACATTATACGCACGACTATAGCTTTCGCTCACAAGAGCTGTGACTTCAGTCACAAGTAAGTCACGAGCTTTGAAGATGTGTTTCGATGCGTCTTCAAAATTGTTTCTATGAAGACTTAGGATAGCATTGAAAAAAGCACGATCAGGAGATTCTGTTTTCATAACAGTGATGTAAGTATCCATCCTCTCCCATTGACCTAGACCCCAAGCAGCAGCTGCTGCAAGAGGTGCAACGGCCCTCTTGATTTCGGTAGATGAGTTCGTCCATTTCTCTTGAGCTAATTTAGAAAGTTGATCCCATTCACCCAATGCATTCAAACAACGCATTTTACCTAATGTGATCTCAGTAGAGTCGCTTCCTCTTTCATTGTATGCTTTCAAAGCATCTTCCCATCTCTGTAGCTTTTCATACCAGGTTTCTTTTAACTGTAAGTCATGGTGTTGCTGAGCATGTTTTAATATACCAACAGCAGCATCAGATTGCTGAAGCTGATTATTGATGGAAATCAGGGCTTCTATTGTAGGTGTTGATGGTTCTTGACTGAATTCCAGCTCTTTATAGTGCAATGCTTTGGCATAAGCGTGAGTTTTCTGGGCATATTGACCTAAAGTTGAGATATGAATAGGTAATGGTTTATCATCATGTTCCATGAATTCAGCTAGATTCAACAATGTTTGGTGGATCTCTGGTGGATTATTGGGTGAGGATAATGCTAAGCACAGGGATTGAACCAACTCTTCTTGATGTTGAACATAAAGTTCACTCCAACAGCTTGCAAAACTAGCATTGAATAAATCTTTGGCTAATGGATAATAGCTGGCAGCTAAACCAGAACAAGCTCTAAGAGCATGGGACGGGGATTCTTTCAACAACTGAACACTCAAGCGTCTACTCCACTCTAGCCAATCTTCCTTGGTACGGCATTGAGAACACTGCCAAGCGTTTTTCAAAACTTGTTGGTTTACTGGCAATTTCTTAGCGGCTTGTTCAATTTTAGGTTCGGATGAATCATTCACTTCTATGTCTCTATCTAGAATCAAATTATGTGGCAATGGTTCATCATTGAGTAGTTTGTTCACTAGTTGATCATAAATCGGAGACTGTATCTTATTCTTTACCAGCGCTTTATTGATAACAGGGATAAAAACTGTAAATTCAGTACCCATTTGGATCAATAATAAGCTTAGAGTATTCACAGAGGCTTTGATCAATTCATCATTTCTGGATGCAAGCACACGAAGTAAAGTGTGAACGATTCTTGAAGACATGTCATTCAAGTTTACGTTCTTCGAAATTTTTCCAACTGTCAAAATAGCGGATTTAGAGACTTGTTGAGGACCCAATTCGAATAGTCTGACAATGTTTGGAACTATGAGATGATTGAACTCTTCAATATTAGAACCAAAAACAATAAAACTCTTGAGAACCCTCAAAGAAACATTTGGAGATTTCTCATTGGCTAGAGCATCCAATAATAGCTGAAGAACTTCTGGAAGATATGTTTTGAATTCTCCACCCAAAGCTCTGGCAATAGCCTCAATAAGTGAGATTATCGTGGCCTGTAAGTTCTGAAGATGGAAAAATTCAGTTATGGCTTTGAAAACCTCTTTCAAATGAGGCCTTATATGCTGCTTCACAATTTCTATTAATACGGCCAATTGTTGAAAATAGAATTCAAGCATTGAAGGAGGACATGTATGCATAACATTGATGATGGCGTTCACAATGCTTCCGGTAAACTTGAGGCAAGTTATGGTGATAGTTTTGAAGATTAGCACAATGGTTTGAATACAACTAGAATGGTATGCTGCTAGGGATGGATCCTTTAGAATCTTCATCAAAATGCTGATTACGACAGTTGGATAGTATTCTTCGGAGGAAGGGCTCATACCTTGCATCAACAAAGCAATGTCGGTAGGAGGACCTTCAACTGTTATGTTTTTCGAGGTTCTTTCAACCTCTTTATGCTTATACGGATCTAATGCACCAATAATACCAAGCAGCTTCACTGTTTCCCTTCTGATGGCTGGAGAATTTTCAGATTTTAAGATACCAATAATAATATTTAATAGTTGTGGATAATCCAGTAGTGGTTGAATTACATAGCCTGATGATCCAGAGAGTTGACCTAGCGTTTTCAAAGCTGCATCTCTTTTTATTGAAGAACTTTGATCTTGGAATGTCTCTAAGATCAGAGGCATGAGGTCTTGAATAAATGGTTTCATGTCTTCGCCAGCAACAACGGATAGCTCACCTAGTGCAGCAATAGAACTTGAAGCAACTGATGCTGATTTGTCTCTAGATTTTGGAAGTAAAACATCAATAATTGGTTTAACGTATGGTTTAGCGACATTCGAAGATGAACCGATTAATAATGATAATAAAATAGCACTCTCTTCCTTTTTTCTGCTGACAGTAGAGTACTCTAGTTTTGTCAATAGTTGAATGAGTTGCTTCCTCAAAAACGGCACAATATATGCGGGATTGATATTTGATAATCTTCCAATCAACTGTATGGCCACTTTCTGTATAGCGAAAACCTCATCATTCAGAGCCATGAAAAGCAATCTAACGTTGTCTGCTTGAGACAATTGTGGGTCAAAATTCTGACCCAATGAGCTTAACACCTCTAATCTGATTTCAGAAATTGGATCCGTTATAGCGATTGTTAATAATTTATCCAGTACCTCACTGACAGTGTTCAAAGAATAACTTGATGTTTGGAAACAGATCGAGTCTTTCAGGAATAAATCACATGATGTGATGGCAGCAATTTTTCTAACTTCTGGGTTTTCATGCTCTATGTATGTTATTGTCACATATCTCACAAATTCATATAATGATTCATTCTTAAATTGAAAAAATATTAGCATTTTCAGAGCCTGAATGACTATATGGTCATCATTTGCAGTTGAAGCATTATGTCCATTTTTAATGCTGGAATCGTCTCTAAATTGTCTGGCTAACTGTGCATTCATTTTCTTCTGTGTCAACCCCGGAGCACCAGGTGGTTTGAATGGATATCCAGAAAGGCATAAACTCAATAGGTTCAATATCTTAGTGCTGATAATCGGTTCTAGAGGTGGAATTCTTTGGCAAAGAGTTAGTAGACATTCCCTCATATGATCACTTAATTCACAAGCTAACAGCATATCTAAAATATCTCTAGTTAAATGTTTTGTCAAAGCTGGGCCAACAGCTGATGCAAGTTTCCCAATACAGTAAAAAATAGCAGGCTCTATATCCCTTTTGATCTTTGTTCGTGAGGTAAGACCATCTCTTATATTGTCCAAAACAGCATCAAGATAGGTCGTTATTTGCCCTTCTACTTCATAGGCAATATCACCAATAGAGATGAGAATTGCTGCTCTTTCATTTTCTTCCCTCAGTTGTGATAGATAAAATAATAGAGTTCGGTGCAAATACCGTTCAACAAATTTCTGGGGGTTATAAGCCACCAACAACGGTATAATATGAGTTACTTCTTGTCTTATGATATTATATTTGTGTTCTCTGTACTTGAATGTCGTTTCGAAAATAGCATCATATTTATCTTGAATGAACATTCCTCCTTTCTTTACTAATTCTTTGAATACCAACAATGAACCATGTATTGACTCACTCGTGTTAATCTTAAACCCTATTGAAGCACCCTCGATGAGTTTGTTGAACCAGTTCTTCTTCAGATTCAAGTCACGCTCGTATATCACATCAAGACACTTCTCTAGAGCATAAGCGGCATCGATCCTGATGATAAGCTTCGAGTCTCTCAAAGCTGACCAGATGTTTTCCAAGATGGTATTCACGTAACTGTAGAATAATGTGGGCGAGTTCTCGGCTATCGAAGCGATAATCAAAACAGCAGCATGTCTCTTTGACTCTTGTTTCTCTGTCTGTAACAATTCGATAGCATTCCTCGTTTCATGGTCTACGAAATCCGACGTAAGACTACCACCAGGAATAGCCAACTTCCCTAGCGTTTTGGCAGCGAGCTTCATGATGTCAACATCATTGGAAGGAATCAAGTACCGTAGATAGTTAGCTAATCTTGAAGTTTGGTTGGGTAGATCCTCCCCACCAAAAAAGTCAATCAGCGTATCCACTGCAAGAATACCACCAATTCTCTCATTTGCGTCGTTCGAATGGATGAGTTCAAATATTTTGTTGTTGATTTCATTGTTATATCTTGTGAACTGTTCACCGGAGACTTCTCTTGATGTTGATATGAGATGTGTCTTGAACTCCGTGATACCATTCTGGCGAACTGTAGGGGACTTTGATTTCAAAAGGGCAAACGTCTGAGCAAGAGCACCGCTGTCAGACATTCTGCTTATTACTGACAATGGCTTCAGTGATTATGTGCTAATTCTTTAGTCGCCTGTTTGTAAAATCATTATCAGCTATTTCAAGCTTCAGGTATTTTTCGAGGTATATACTGGATTTTATTACCCGGACTTTATATTTCATTATCTTACACATAGTATAGACATTTATATTATTGCTGACGTTGTGAATTGTGATTACGGCAGAGGTCGTAAAGAAATTAAGTTGGTTGAACTGTAGAGTGCCATACTGTTCATACATATTCACATCAGGTCTCCCAACCTATTCCTTCTCAATTTTTACAAGTAATTTAAATAACCTTTGAAATAATATATCAATCAAAACACACTATAGTATCTCAGATAGAGGATCTGAGCTACCATTCCAAAGATAAATCGAGGCATTCAACAAAAAAGATAAAATAGAGCCTTGATAGTTTCTGCATAAAGACAAAACAAATGAAGCACTAATGATAAACAAGAAAACAATAAGAAAGGGGGCTCCCCATTATATTATTCTAGATCTTTAATCTTATTCATCTATAAATCAGCATCATCTTCATCTGGCAATGGCAAAGCAGTAGCTTGGTCGATTTCTTGTTGGTATTGAGCCATCAATTGGGTATCGACTTGGACTTCTGGTGGAGCCAATGCTGGAGCAGCAACAAAGTTTAATTGTGGGTTACCAACTAATTTTCTAGCTAACCATAAGAATGGTTTTTCGAAGTTGTAGTTAGATTTAGCAGAGATATCGTAGTATTGTAAGTTCTTCTTTCTGTGGAAGGTAATGGTCTTAGCTTTGACTTTACGTTCTTTGACATCAACTTTGTTACCAGTTAAAACGATTGGAATGTTTTCACAAACTCTGACTAAATCTCTGTGCCAGTTTGGAACATTTTTGTAAGTAATACGGGAAGTAACATCAAACATGATGATACCACATTGACCGTTGATGTAGTAACCATCTCTTAAACCACCGAATTTTTCTTGACCAGCGGTATCCCAGACATCGAATTTGATTTCACCAAAGTTAGTGAAGAAACCTAATGGATGGACTTCGACACCTAAAGTGGCAATATATTTCTTTTCGAATTCACCAGTTAAATGACGTTTAACGAAAGTAGTCTATTTTTTGTCTGTTAGTATGATCTCCTTAAATAGTGTCAACAAGCAAGGGAATGACCATCCAAAGAGAATGATAATAGGACAATGGAGAACACTGTGATTTTTTGCATAAAGGTATTCCAGTGAAATAGACTGTTCTCCCATTTGTGTTTATTGCCGATGGATGACTTCACAATTTCATGTGCATCAAGAATCAACAAACGAATCAAACGAAACGAAAACACAGCCAATCAAACTCTTTCAACGACATTTTCCTTAATCAAATGTAACGTACTTTACCAGTACCACCATCACCAACTAGGACTAATTTGAAAGTAGGAACTTCTTGAGCCATTTTTGTAAAATATGTTCTGTTTGTACAAGACCAAGTTTCTTAGCAAAAGGAGAAAACTTTAGAATTTTTTGTTTTTCTTCACTTTCCTAAAAAATTGCCATCGAAAATTTTTTTTTTGTTTTGATTTGGTTTGAAAAATTTAAGTTGTTATAGCAACAAACATACTGTATTTACAAGTAATAACCAATTGGTTCACGTGACTACAATTGAAGGTGATTCGTAAAAGTTCATTAATGATATTTAATTCAGTTAACTGTTTTAAGGATGTTTCCCAAAAGCTCCTTTCCTTTGAGTTCATGGAGCACGCTTGGTGGAGGAGCAGGCAAATTAGGTAGTGTTGGTGGTGGTGGAAGTGTTTTTGTTACTGCTAGTTTGTAGTACTCTTTGCTTGTTGAAGAAGACCCCGGAATCCCTCTATACAAGTTCTCTGTCGTAAGTTCAAAGGGTAGCTCGTCTTGCTGAAATATCCCCAGCTTCTTCGCCTGTTCCTCGTAATAGTCACAGACGAGCTTGATGTGATTTTTACCACTGAGATGGTTTTTACGCACGCTCATGGCATCGTGTGTTAAGTACGCTATAATTAATAGTTAGTAAATGGTCCAACATTAAGCAACAAAAAGATGCAAAAGGCACAGGATATCTGACATACATTTGCAGTAATCGCAGTAGAATCTCACCATCGCTTTGAACTCTTGTTTGACCAATATAATCTGTCTTTTCAGTGGTTCATAACCAACTATCCAATCAAAAATTGTGAAATGCTTTTCGCGAACTGAAAAATACTAAATTACCCGGATTTTCTCACCAAAAATTCAACGAAAAAAAAAGCTTTGACAAACACCACCAAAAAACCCCCTTTCATCGAATAGCTCCACCAATTTAATATTCTATAAATGTTGTCTCAATTGATCAAACGCTCGTTGGTTTCGAAAACTGCTGTCCGTGCTTTCTCCTCTGCCCCTGCCAGAAAAAATGCCATTCAAGAGCTCTACATCAAAGAACTAAAAGCCTTCAAACCAACTCCATTATCTGCCTCCGATGCTGAAGGTTCCGTCAGACCATGGGCCACTCCGGTCGCCCCAAAAGCTCCAGCTGCTGAGGTGGACGCTGCTTCTCAATTGAGCGAATACGCATCTGCTCCAGTTGAAGTTGAAACCAGTGCTGCAGGTCAAGAAGGTGAATCCTTTGCCGAAGAATGGTTCGTTTTGGAAGAACCAGAAGATGACCACCATTAGAAAACTCGCCTTTTAAAAGCACATTCAAACATATAAAAGAGGGTGTCGATTGAAGGAGATCATCTGTTAATTAATGGAGAATTACGAATTATACGTTGAAAAAAAAAACACAACTAAAAGAGATATATATATAACAAGGGAAAATGATTGAAATTAGAAACATATGTTCCTATTACAAAGAAGATGAAGGGTGCTTAAACGATTTTAATTTCTTTCTTTTGTTCAATTTGAATTGTTCGAAACAATATCAATATATGGAAGAACAGAAAAAGTTACAATTAGAAAAATTTTATTACATTAAAACGAGTTCATACCACACTTTGTGTTATAAATGTAGCCCCAGGTGTAAACAGGAGCAGTTATTGTGCCTACTCCTAGTATTTCATTATCTCAATTAGCTAGTTTGTGAATTCTTTCAGATATGTCCATATTACTATTTCTATTTTTTCGCGGGCCTTTTAATATTAATGTTTGTTTACATTAATTGAAAGATCCAAACAAGATCTTAACTACCGCCTTCTGATAACCAATGGTTGATCTTGATGATAATATAAAGCGTGCATCTGAGCTTGTGAACTCCACACTGTTTAACAAAGGATATTTCCACAGCACCAGCACCGAACCAGCAAAATTACTCTTTGCATCGATTGATAAAGAGTCATTAAATACTGATGAAAAACTATATGACAATGACAAGCTGGTGTTGAATACGATATATGCTTTGCTACAAGAACTAGATAGAAATAGAACTGATAAAAGTGTCCTTACTGAGCAAATAAGCGATAAGAATGAGATCATCAATCATTATCAATCTAGTAACAAGGAATTGAACTATAAGATCGAATCCCTTTCAAGAGAGACTCAAGGGTTGAAAAATCAAATAGAATTACTCAATGGGAAAGTGAAGAAGCTCAATACTGAAAAAATTACTCGTGAGCGAAGCCTACAGAGAGAGAAGAATTTGATAAGTTCACTGAAAAACAAGCATGAGAAAGATATCAAGAAGAAGAATATATCTATTGAAAGACTACAAGACAAACTAATAAACCGCAAAAGAAAGTATGACTCGCTGATAACTGGGAATAATTTCTCAGAAATAGAACAAACTCATTTCACTGCTTCTAAAAAGTGTTCCATGATAGATCAAGAATTAGACAAAATGTTGATAAATCTAGGTAATCTAATAACAACACTTACATTACAAAACCATAAATTCCTTAATTTCATTTTATTCTTGAATAGCTACTTACACCTATTAGGCACATTCATGTCAGCTAAATCGGTGGCCTCAGAAATTCCGCCAACCCCAAAGTTTTATCATGATCATAACCAATGGCAATCTGAACCATCTAAGCTCGCCATAGATCAATCAGGTGAGGAGGAAATAAACAGATCAATGGACAATATCAGTCAAAAGATTTCACAGATGAGTGATTTTCAACAAGTAAGCTCTGAAACTTTCACAACATTGGAGAACTTATATGGCGTCGTAACAAGTGATAACAATGACTTCATAAACGAAGTTAAAACAAAAGATGATCAGGGCAAGGCTAAGCTACTCAAAGAAGTTGATAGCCTGAAAAAAAATTTGAAGATAGCTTTGGAGATCAATGACAAATGGAAAGAAAAATTCGAAAAGTTGGGAACGTTGAGCGACAAGTGAAGTGAGTGATCAATCAGCAAAACAGTTGTAGTGTTACTGACTTTGTTGCTCTAATGGGTATAAGCTGCCCGTAAATTAGCATATTATTTGCTTTATAATAAAGCCTTTTGAATCATTAAATGAGTGGCATGAAACAGAAGGGAAACTTGATAACAAAAATTTTAACAAAAAGAACTCTCTAACAACTAACTATCACAGGGCGGGTTCTTATTGATCTCTTCCGGCAATTCGGTCACTGCTTGTTTTTGTTCATTGAAAGATCCAGAACCATTGGGAATGCCCACCTGTTTCTCTTCATCCGCTTCTTCACAGCTATGCAATTTTACCATCAAAAAGATGGTTGATATAACGAAAACTGAGATGACCAGAATAATAGTGAAAAGAATCAGGAGTGTTGTTATGGAAGCAATGCGTTCACTGGATGATAGGGAGTAGTCCTGAAATTGATCTTTATATAGAGACACGGTAAAACTGACCAGGGAATTGAACATCTTGAGGTGCTATGTTATATGACGGATATATTGATTTACAATAGGGTCCTCTGTCCGAATGTCTGCAGTATCTTGTGAAATTTTGAGTATATGATTTCTTTAAAGAAACGCTGATTTGGATTAAGTGGTCTTGGAAAGAAGTTAAACACAGTTGGAAGTAGAACAAATCTTCTTTTTTATAAAGTTAAGATGTATAAAGTTCCGTTATATTCGGCACTATTCTTCATAAATAAGCATGTTATTTATTTCGAAACAGGAAATTTTCGCGTGATGAAATAGCTCCTGCAACAAGTACAATGCAGTTTGTACATACAATCAATCAGATTTGAGAGCCCTTTAGCTCCGCAGTTGAGAGTTATGTCTTGTGATAACTTTATATAAAACAGCCCTGAGCTCTTTTAATCAAAACTTATTGGCTTTAAACCCTCCAAGATGCGGTTTCGATAATTAGCGGGTTTTAGGGCTTTCATTGATAGAGATAATGCTGCATCGCGTCTATAGTTTCATTACCGAAGAACATCAGTATAGTATAGTCTCATTAAATTACCTAGAAACAACGTCTACACGTAGCCCATGAGATAGTCTTCAACTTGACTCATAAGAGTCATAACTATAAGAGCTTGCATCATGAGAGTGTGAGACTCATCGCTTTCTGCAGTCTCTCAACGGAATTGTGCCGTAGACAGGTCAATTAATAATATTTAGTGTTATTTTTCATGCGGGCCCGGCTTGGTTTGACACATTTTACTAATATATTTGCCGCAATATTAATTACCGCACAGGTTGTAAAGTACATGTCCTACATATCGATAACATAGCAGATTTGTAATGATCGAGGACTTGTAGTACAAGAGAAGTTCTTCAAATAACGTGCTTTCTAATATACAATCAATACAAAACGGTGGATAGCGGAGCCCTTTTATACTCTCTGCTTCCTATGAGCAACTCTAGGGTCCGCTATTTCTAGTGCTAATCTGGACTTGCGTCGGCAATCTGTCAATAACTAGTTGGAAATATATCTTTCTCAATACATCCCCCCTCTTAAAAAAAACTAGTTATTGTATGAGTGTCAACCCTGACTGCGAGAAATGACATCCACACTTCTAAAATATAACAAACAAACCAATAGCGGTTAAAATAAAGGATCATCCTCTCTAAAAATCATCCTCTTCAAACTCGACAACGTACTGGTAACGTCAACGTGTGGATTTTGATGAGAGAAGCAAAACTAAGATGGAAATCTGTGAAATGAAAGCTAATAAAAAAATGGTGAAATTAAGGACTATCAGACCTTAAACTGCTTATGGGAGAAAAGCAAACGTGTGAACCTGCGACTAAAGTTTGTCTTGCAATTGAGGAAGGTGTTGCTGAACATAACTTTTGAGAAGATCTGGAGCTGTTCTTCTTAAGTCTGTGAATCTGACCCATTCCGTGGTTTTGTCCTTGAATAAAACTTCTAGAACATAGCCTTTGGCTTTCTTCTTGTGGGAAGTGATAGCGTCAATCTCCATTTCGACTGTGCCATCTTGGTAGGCCTTGAAAGTAGAGTCTAATAAAGGGGGTAAAATTGAACCACTAGATGCGGTGGTAAACGCCTTCAATTGACTAATATGGAAGGGATGATCGTGTCGCTTCGAAGATGGGGGTAGGCTGGGTTGTATAGTGTAGTGGTTATCACCTTCGGTTTTGATCCGGATAACCCCGGTTCGAATCCGGGTACGACCTCCATGTAATGATCGAGGACTTGTAGTACAAGAGAAGTTCTTCAAATAACGTGCTTTCTAATATACAATCAATACAAAACGGTGGATAGCGGAGCCCTTTTATACTCTCTGCTTCCTATGAGCAACTCTAGGGTCCGCTATTTCTAGTGCTAATCTGGACTTGCGTCGGCAATCTGTCAATAACTAGTTGGAAATATATCTTTCTCAATACAAGATTATTTATTTATTTATTTATTTATTTATTTATTCAATGTCATCACCTTCAACAACGTCCAGGTTGACATGAATGGCTTTTGTCTGTGTATAAATATCAATACCGTGGGAACCGAGTTCTCTTCCGATACCACTAAACTTGTAACCTCCAAATGCTGCCCTGACATCCTCATCATTTGAAGAGTTGATCCAAACGGTACCAGCCTTCAACCCTCTTGCAAATCTGTGAGCTTTCTTTATATTCTTAGTGAAAACAGAAGATCCTAACCCGTATTTGGAGTTGTTAGCTTTGGCGATCGCATCTTCATAACCTTTGAATTTGGTAATAACTGCAACTGGACCAAAGATTTCTTCTTGGTATAGTTTAGATGTTTCTGGAACATCTATGAAAACGGTTGGATTCAGGTACCAACCTTTAGATTGTGTGACTGGTTCATCTCCGAGTAGTTTCTTCAAGCCTTCAACCTCAACTGCGTGTTTGATGAAAGATTGAACTCTGTCTAATTGGATCTTTGAAACTAATGGGCCAACAGTGGATTTCGAACTAAACGGTTCGCCAACAACCCAACTTTTAGCAGTTTCTTCTTTGAACTTAGCTAAGAATTCATCATATATGGATTCCTCCACCAAGATTCTTGAGTTGGCCGTACAATTTTGACCTGAATTGTAAAAAATACCCATAGCTGACCATTTCACAGCTTCTGCAATATTGGCGTCCGCAAAAACCACACTTGGTGATTTACCACCACATTCTAAAGTGACAGCTTTCAAGTTCGATGAAGCTAGTTGTTGAATTATTTGGCCAGTAGCAGTGGAACCAGTGAATGCAATTTTATCAACATCAGTATGACCTGCTAAAGCAGCACCAGCAACTGAGCCTAACCCAGAGATAACATTGAAGACACCAGAAGGGAATCCAGCTTCTTTCACAAGTTTAGCAAAATATAGTAGTGACAATGGAGTGATTTCGGAACTTTTAATGACGACTGAGTTACCAGCAGTTAAAGCACTGATACATTTCCATAAAGCCATACTTAATGGGTAATTCCATGGAACAATCTGCCCAACAACACCTAGAGGTTCTTTAACTTCATACACGTATTTGTTTGGGCCCAGATTTATATATTTACCGTCGACTTTATCAGCATAACCAGCGTAGTACTTGATCAATTCTAGAATTTGTGATAAATCATTTTTGGAATTAGACTCATATGGTTTACCAGCATCCAATGTGTCAATTTTGGCCAAGAGATCAAAGTCTCTTTCAACCAATCTAGCTAACTTGGATAATAAGTTTCCAATGGCTGCAGGTGCATACTGAGAGTAAACTTTCTCATAACTTTCACGGGCAGCCTTAACAGCAATGTCTATATCCTCCTTCGAAGCAGAGTGAACTTGAACAATTGGTTCACCGGTGTTTGGGTCTATACTGATGATCTTTTCAGAGTCAGTAGAAGATGGGACAAACTCGTTGTTGATGAAAAGACCCAATGGCTGTTCATAAGATGTCCCGTCAGGGAAGGTTATTGTTGTGAATAAATCTGACATCCTTTTAGTCAAACAATATTCAAGAGAAGATCCAAATAGGTTTGTCGAGTTGGTGGGATCTTATTTGTTTAAATAAGTGATTCTTCCATTGACTTATTCTAGTTATTCGAACCGGCTCGTTTCGGTTCAACTTCAAGTTGTGGCAATAAATGGCGTAACAACTTACCGTTTTAGGATCCTCGCGAAAATATTAAATCATTATCTTTGTATTTATATGCAGAAAGCTAATATACACTGTCCAATGTTTGATTTTGGACTCATTATTTTGGTGGTTCAACACTGACCAGGGAATTGTCTATCTGTCAGTGGAGATGGGAACAATGAGTAGTATGACAATCTTTGGAAGTCCCATTCCAAAGTGTTCTCGGTCTTCCAAGTCCAGAAGATCCAACCACCTCTCTTTTCAAAAGCATCCAGTTGAGCTTCAATATATCTTCTAGTATTGGTTTTCTGTTCATCCGACCAGGTACTGTAGTCCTGGGAACCATAGCATGAACCAATATAAGGAGAACCATCGTAGTTTCCTTCATAACGAGCACCACGACCAACACCGTTCAACCATTTGGCACAATCGGTTAAAGCAGCAGACCATTCACCACCAACGTTCCAGTGAGCTTCACTTACAGCTTGTTCTCCCCAGGAGCAGGCAACAGAGACATGTTCATCGATGGATCTTTGTAGCTCACCTGCGGAGAAAACTTGGTAATGATGGTGATCAATGACAATGTTCCAGTAATCAGGAATATTGAATTTATCATCGAAATAGTTAGGAGCAGTGAAAGCATCCTGGATAATCACGTTTTGAACAGAGCCAGTGCCCCTCAAGTTTCCGTAACCCCATTTCCAGAAGTCATTTAATTTGTCTAGGTCTAAAGCAGGTCCCAATGGTTCATTAAGCAGTTCAATACCTGCTATAACATCAGTGTAGTCATATGCACCATATTTATCAAAAATCTATTGCAAAACTGTCAAAGTTAAACTGATGTTTTCATCAGTTTGAAACTGAACGCTGTCTCTCAGACCACTATTATCAAATCCATTTTGAGAGCCTGGAGCACCGTGCAAGTCAATCCAGACTTTTAAACCGTATTTTCTAGCCCATTCAATGGCTTGATCAAGATATGGAACTTGGCCTTGAACATATGGATCATCATCTAAGGTTTGGAAGGCCCAGTAACCAATAGGAATACGGACAAGGTTGAGACCAAAGTCAGCGATTTGTTTAAAGTCAGTTTCAACAATCCATGAGTTCCAATGGGCTTCCAGTCTATCTTTTGCTAAGTCTTTACCTAAGTACTGTGTGTAATGGTACTCATCAACTGGGATTTGAGATTCATCTGAGCCAAAAGTTTCAAATAACGAAGGAGTAATGAATGGTTCAAGAACAAACCAACCCCCTAGATTGACACCACGCACGATATCATTATCATAATCAAATGAACCGTCTCTCTTAGCGAACTGAACGCCCCCTTTTGATGGAATTGGGCTGGCTAAAACAGTTGAAAGTAATGCAAGGGATGATAGTATGAGCCTCAACATGCTATGAAAGATCTATAACTCCGTGAAGAAGCAAGGGATAATTGTATGTGATATACTTAGTTGCTAATTAAATCTATTCAAACACAATTGCTGAATTTGACGAAATCTTGAAACACGAGGCCCGCTTTGCTGGTTGTGAGAACTTTTCTTTTTTGGGGGTACTTTGGGATAGATCAGAAGTATAAAAGACACAGACAAGGTTATATAATTCTCAGTAAGTGTGTCCCAAATTCCCGACTAGTAAACAAAAAACAAATAGAGTAGCAAGAGGTCAGATAGATTGAATACAAAAGGATCGTTGGCTTATATATCATTTCTAAAAAAAGATCTGATACATCATCGATTCATCACCACAGCGAATTTAACCCTAAATTTAGTTTGCACTATCTGTATTCTGTAACACAGGTGCATGGTTTTGCATGGAACTATGTGCCAAACAAGATCAATCATTAGCAACACTTTATGAGGTCATAGTCATACAATGATACATCTCACTACCACTTTTGCTGTTAGTTAATAGGTAATACTTGATACTCGATACTCGATACTTGATACTAAGAGCTTGAGAAGCTTCATATTAAGAGCTTGAGAAGCTTCAAACTCATAGCAGCTGCATCATATAGCTTTGAAGTATGAAATTTCCTATTCCGGAAAAACTTCTCAATATTTTTTTTTACTTCGGGTTGCCATGGCAATCTCATTTTCTCAAGGTACAATTTCACCGATTTGGTTAATAAGGTTCATCTTCAGCACTAAGCAGAGCAAAGATCTGCACAATTTGCAGAAATATGCATAGAGAAACTTAAAGTTGAACGCGTTAAAACTAGAATTGACATTTGACGTGCGTCGCGTTTAGGGGGCAATCTATTCAGTTAAAATTGACAATTGGCATGGAAAAAACTATCATTTTGCTCAATGGTGATCTGGGGTGGAAACAGGAAAGCCACTAATAAGTCATGTGAATATTGTCTAATGAGTGTGACTCCTTGGACTGTTTTTCTCCAATTCAGAGCAGAGCCTTGAGTCGCTGCTAATTGATGAGCTATTTTCAGCTTTAAACTTTAAATCATTGGTAAAAAGCGCCCAGCAGTTGTTAATGCAACGCGATTAGATGCAGTTCCACCTCCAAAATTACTGACTTAATGTTATTGTCTAAGCATAGTGGTGGTACCCACCACCACTAGTACACTACTCCTAAGTCCTAGTACACTACTAGTACAGTTTAGTGTGTGCACTGTGTACTGACTACGTACTCTGAGTAGGGTACTAGTGACTCGTCAGTGCTGGCAGTGGCTGCTACCAACTTACCACATTACCAAATACCAACAGCAATTAGGCAAATGCCAACAGCCAGCCTACGAGTCGGTCGAGACCACTGTGACTTACGAGGTTACGAACCTTAAGGCTGATAGGCGGGTAACCCAGTCTTCTTAGTTTTTCTATGATATAGTGCTGAGTCTAACTGCCAAGTCTAAGTGCTATGTGTGCTGCTGACTTCCGGATTAGCGAATTTATTGTGTAATTAGAATTTCAACTTTTCTGCAGATCAGGCAGAGTGTCTCCGTATGAAGACCAATTGGACTAAATATTGAAAATAGTATGTAAAGTGTAAACAGACCAAAACACAGATCAAAAGAACGAACAAGAAAACGGCTAAATCATGTATAACTCTGGTCTCAGTGGGAGATTAACATGAGTCATGACTCATAAGCTCATGACTGCGTCACTCACCTTGTAAGTTATTAATGCAGTATTATTATGATGTCTAGTCATATTCGAAATTGTGATATAATTTAATGGTCAAATTATGTGGTCTACCGTGCACCTCTATAAATATGTCTAGGACAGGTACAGTTTAGTTAGTTACTGATTTATAAATCATGAGTCACGCATATAATAGATTGTATATAAATTAATGATTTATAATATGTGATATGTAACAACCTAGATTGACGAACTAATCAGAGTGGAAAGCAAACGTATTGCTTTCAATAGGTTCCAACCCATATTGTTTTCTCTCATCGTTATTCTTCAAGTTTCTGAAGAACATATCTGGAGGTGTGCATGTTCCTAGAGCTCTTCTAGCATGATTCTTCAAGTAGGTCAAACCAACAACGTAACTGGCGTTAACCCATCCAAATCCTTCAGTGGCAACACCTTGGAAATCAGCACCCTGGTTACCATATTCAGCTTCAACTCTATGAGGGTCAGTAGATTTGGTGACATTATATTTCTCAACAACAATACCATTATAATCAACAAAAGCTTTTGTCATCAAGTATAACCATCTATATGCTAGTCTTCTAGTGATACCGTCATAGCCATATTTACTAAAACCAACCCAGGCTAAGATCTGTTGAGGTGCCCAGCCAAATGGATAATCCCATTGTCTGCTTGGTCTATCTAAAGAGATTTCTCCTCTAGATTTTTCAGTACCAGCAGCTAACCCACCTAATTCTTCGAATAGATGGACAGATTTGGATAGTTTCTCTGCTTGTTCAGGAGATGAATGACCGGCCCATAATGCCCAATAAGTGGTTGCAGATTCGTAATTAGACTGTAGTTTTAATTTAATGTTGTAATCGAAATAGATTCCCTTTTCTTCATTCCATAGATACTTATCAATGGCAATTTTTCTTTGTTTGGCTAACTCTGTCCAAGTTTCAGCCGTTTCAGTGGATCCATCATATGAAACAAATTGATTGTTGAAATATGTCTTGATGATATGAGCAATGTCAACCTCGTATTTGTATAGCAGCGAGTTCAAATCAATCGTCGCCAAGTTTGCACAAATACCTTCTAATCTATAGCTGGTGTCATGACCACTTTCCCTGACAGCACGGTCATGCGTGAAATAATCATCTAATGCTGGCTCTTTAATTGAACCATTGTTATATTTCTCCCTGAACTCCTCTAAGGTGATGTTGTATTTCAAAGCATAAGTCCCTAGAACACTGTCAAAATGTGTTGGTTCCGTCTCCGGTGGAATTCCACATCCATCAGGGTGATAACAAGATAACCCTGTTTCTTCATCATATCTTGGTTTTGCTGTCCACACAGTTTTGTATTCTTTAATTGCTGCTTTTGTTGCTCTGTCCAACAAGTCAAGTGCTTCCGGATTTGTTTCTCCCATTTTCTCGAATATTCTTAGCACCATATCTGTCAAGAAAGGAGGTTGAGATCTTGTCAAATAGTAAGATCTATTTGCATTTAGAATTTTACCATAGTGGTTGATTTCGAAAATAAAATGTTCAACCATTCCTCTTGCTAATTCAGTTCTATTATTGATAAGCAATCCAAGTGATTCCATGTAAGAATCCCAACCATATAATTCATTAAAACGACCACCTGGAACCACGTAAGGGTAGCCTAACAAAGTTGTTTCACCAGAACATGGATCATGGGTTTCTTCCATGGCCAATGCCAATAAACCTGGTTTTGTGTTAATGGAATGTACGAATTCAGGTGTTATATCCTTTGGTAGGTATTCAACCTCCAAATTCAAGTCAGGTTGCAATCTTGATGCATTGACAAAATATTCATATTGTTCAGGGCAATCATATGGGATGTAAATTCTTGGATTTGAAACGATCTTTGTATCTTGTGCAAATACTGCAATACTGGTAGAATCTAGTTTTCTGGTCAAATTCTTCCAAAATTGAGTTGAGATCAGTCTTGATAATCTATCGACTGGGTTTTCGTTTAATCTTGCTTCATCCAAAATCATTTGATTTCTACCAAATCTTTTTGCAATAGTTAGCTCTTGTAATAGATTTGATAACATATAAGTGCCTCTGATATCCTTTTGTTTGAATCCGTTGGAATTCATAGTTCCTAGTTTCAAGACTTTTGGTCCCGTGTCTTCAATTGTTATCTGATAATTTCTATCGGTATCCTCGCTTTCTAAGAGTTCACCTAATGTAGCGTTTATGTCACTAATGAAGAACCTTTTACCTCTTTGACCGCCAGGCCCTAGACCAGCCTCATCTTGAGAGCCTCTTCTTTTGATTGAAGATTTGATTTCATTTCTGAATTCGTTCTTTAGCATACTAGAATTATCGTAGTAACTCATCGTTCTAGTTCTTGCAAATCTGGAGTCATTAGGGACTTTTGCAGGATCTGTTTCAGGACCGTAATAAACATCGGGCAAAGAGAACGGATCATAATCATCCATAGACGATTTTCTGCGTGTATGGGATCTGAATGGGTTATTCATTTTGATTTCTCCCTTATCACTCAAACTCATAATCTAAAAGAACCGCAAACAAAAAAAATAAAAAAGAACAAAAGTGTCAAGTGATGCAAGAAAAACAGCAGCAGAAAACTCGAAGTGGAAATTTAGTAGTATGAGGGATATGGGCAGTTATAAATATATATGTGAGTGTGTGTTTGTGGAAAAACAGATGCGTTACAAAGTTTCTATT
>JAJLXD010000068.1:233201-252658 GCA_030571115.1 Wickerhamomyces sp. yHMH617 | reverse complement strand
GGGACACCAGATGAAGCACCATAGGAGTCACTTGAAGATGGAACGCCAGATGAAGCACCGTAGGAGTCACTGGAAGATGGAACTCCAGAAGATGAAGCACCATAGGAGTCACTTGAAGATGGGACACCGTAGGAATCACTTGAAGATGAGGCAGCACTTGATAGACTATCTGACTGAGTTGTACCAGCTGGTGCAGCAGACGTTGTTAACTCCTCCGAAGAAGAATCAAATGAAGATATTGATACTGAAGCACTGTAGGAGTCACTGGAAGATGGAACGCCAGATGAGACACCGTAGGAATCACTTGAAGATGGGACACCAGATGAAGCACCATAGGAGTCACTTGAAGATGGGACACCAGATGAAGCACCATAGGAATCACTTGAAGATAGAACTCCAGAAGATGAAGCACCATAGGAATCACTTGAAGATGGGGCACCAGATGAAGCACCGTAGGAGTCACTTGAAGATGGAACTCCAGAAGATGAAGTACCATAGGAATCACTGGAAGATGGAACTCCTGAAAGTGGATCTGAAAGGCTGAAAGATAACGAATATTGATGTTGGCTAGGTGACGCAGTTGAAACAGATTGGGATGACGAGTCGGAAGACTCACTTATGGCTATGGTTGTAATATATTCATCAGAACTACTAGATGAAGGGACTAAAAATCTACCTCTAGAGCTGTAACTTGAAGATGAGCGATCGGACTGACCTGTCTCCGTGGAAGGCGCGGTTGTTGGATTTCCGGTTGGATCAGTCGTAAAAGGGGTGCACTGATAATAATAAGGGTTTTCACCACTGTAACATGTATATCCGTCGACACAGCAGGAAGCACCTGTGTAATCAATACCACCGCATTGACCGTAAGCAGTAACACAAGAAGATGCAGATCCGGGGGCTGGTGTACACTGGTAATAGTATGGGTTGTCCCCTGTAGAGCAAGAGTAACCAACAACACAACAGGATGGGCCAGTAAAACCGATACCGCCACATTGGTCATATCCCTTGGCACAAGTCGTTGATGCAGCTGTCGGAGCAGGCGTAACAGTTGACTGCAAAGTTGTCGCTAATGATGAGACACCATTTCCAGGGTTAGACGTTGAGCTCGCAGAAGCCGAAGCAGCTGAACTTGCAACAGCTGAATGGCTAGATGTCGATGTTGTTGCAATCACTAAGCTTGAAGTAAGGCTGTTAATAGTTGGAGAAGCAGTAGGACTAATGTTTGAGGTTGGATCTGTGTAAGGAGTACACTGATAGTAATAAGGATTGTCACCAGTATGGCAGGAATATCCTGAGGCGCAACATGAAGGACCATTGAATCCAATACCACCACATTGAGCATATGCATCGGCACACGTAGTCACAATAGCGGTATTAGCAGAGGTAGTAGTAGTAGATGCTGGTGTAGTGCTGGTGCTTAAGGCTGATGTAGGACTAGAAGTTGAAGTTCCAGCATTTGAGGTTGGACCTGTGTAAGGAGTACACTGATAGTAATAAGGATTGTCACCAGTATGGCAGGAATATCCTGAGGCGCAACATGAAGGACCGCTGAATCCAATACCACCACATTGAGCATATGCATCGGCACACGTAGTCACAATAGCGGTATTAGCAGAGGTAGTAGTAGTAGATGCTGGTGTAGTGCTGGTGCTTAAGGCTGATGTAGGACTAGAAGTTGAAGTTCCAGCATTTGAGGTTGGACCTGTGTAAGGAGTACACTGATAGTAATAAGGATTGTCACCAGTATGGCAGGAATATCCTGAGGCGCAACATGAAGGACCACTGAATCCAATACCACCACATTGAGCATATGCATTTGCGCAAGAAGTAGTAGTGCCTGTTGCTGTTGTTGAGGAAGTTTTTGGTGTTGTTGGCGAGGTGTCCTGGGTGTTGCTCGTACCAGTCAAAGTTTTAACAGAGGATGCTGTTTGACTAGACACAGAATTAGCACCACAGTATTTAGGCCAGTAGTAGCAAGAAGAGTCTGTTTGACTTCTTTGGTAGTTATCATAGTTGTTGCAACCGGTAATATAGTCGTAAGATTTACCGTAAGTCCATTTCGAACACTCAGATTTATCGGTGACTCCTGCAGAACACCAATCGTATTGAATTTGGAAACCTGATGTCATGTACACATTATTGCCATTGGAACTTAACGTCACGGGGACGGTAACAGACCATTCACCTGGGTTCGTGATTAGATCAACCTTCGTGTTATAGCTGTAAAGCATATACGAGATTGAACCAATAATCTTCAATTCACTAAGAGAAAATTTGCTCATCGTAGTAGCCGCTTTGAAGCTGATAGTGACTTCATAGTTGTCACCAGAGACCCACTTAACAGCTGTAACAGCGATATTAGCAGTAGGTGTATTTTGTTGCTTAGCATGATAGGTAAAATCAAGATGGGGACACTGCTCAACGATGCTACTGGGCGAACAAACGGCAGATGCCGCAACAGTAGAAGTCCAGTAAAAGAGACCAATTAACCAGTAGCAGTATAACATCACAAAATGCTCTGTATGTTTTCTGTTGTGAAAGTTGTTAGCGCTTTACTTTCGTATCGGTGATCGATTGGTAGAATCTTATAAGATTACGACGATCAGGAAAAAATTGCTACTGACTCTCCTGATTAACGTTCAAATAATCTAGCTAGTGTAGTCTAGTAAACTGGGGAAACGAAAAAAATCTTTGTACTGGTTGAAGTTCGTGCTAGATGGAAGGAAACTCTGCTAGTTATATCAAACAAGAAAAGATTATAAAAGAAAGGTTTACTAAATGTACTAAATGTAGCTAAAAGCTGAAGGAGTTAAAACATTGCTTGTAACCAGATGATGAGAACTAGATATATGCAAGATCTGCATGTCTTAGTTTTAGATTTGTGTGGTTAATATGCAGTTATATGCATAGATCGCTCGTCTAAATTATTGCTCGACAGTCACAACGTACTAGTCACAAGTCCGCAACTAACTACTCACGCAATTCATAAAAGATGTACAACGTCAACTTACTTGCTGAAACTTAAAGTTAGCAGAAAAAAGTACACGGAAATACTGTCTCTGTAGTCTGTGGGCTGTTCTCAATTGGTCAATTCTAAACATTTGTGCACTACGACCAGAATCCTTCAGCCTACCAATAGTGGAATAAATGGTGTATCAAGTGGAAAAAAGAATGTTAGCGGGTCACTCACCACTCACACTCAGTACTACTACAGTCACCAGTACAACTCAGTCTCAACCGCACAATCACTTACATATCAAACTTTAGGGACTAGGTTACTGAATTTAGGTTTTTTCTTCGATAGTAAACGTAGTTGTAGACAGCATTCTAAATTGGCTGTGGCACTGAGAAATGACTACTTAGTAGTGAGTCACTGAGTGCTGTACTATTGGGTAGTGTACTATTGAGTTCTAACTTCATTGTAAAGTCTTAACCGCTTACATGATATAGAAGCATGTCAACAGACATTGATATAACACCAACAACTAGTGTACACGAATTACTGTTAGCACCATATAAATAATAATAGACCAATAATTTTGTGATTACTGAGTCAGTGACTTCAGTGGGATAACCTTGCAACTTGCCAGTCAAGTATCAAGTGTCACCACCTATAGGAATTTAATAGGGTGTCTTCGCTGTTTGGGTGAACCCCAGACTGTGTGACTGTGACTGTTGGTAGTGGTCAAGTGCCACTGCCCACTTGGAAAGTGACTCGGGTCTCAAGCCTCATGTCAGCGACTCAGCAATCAGCAATCAGCAGTCAGACCTCAGTAGCCAGGACTCAACGTGCTTCAAGGCTCAGAGTTCAGGGGTCAACTGCTCAGGCTCAAGTCTCAACTTAACAGATCTCAGGTCTCAGGTCTCAGATTAGTTGGATACCACATGGGATGTAGACTGTTGTACATTACTTACATTACTTACAATAGAGATAAGCGGGCCTTCGAAGTTTTAACTTCTATCCCCAAAAATATGATCTTCGTAGCCTCTTTTCTGCCTGGGCCGTACTCTTTTCTCTGTTCTCTGTAGTTTTGTACTGTGTAAATGTACATGGTCGCTCTCAGCAAGGTCTACATCTGTCTCTCTGGAGTCAAGTCTCAGCTAATGGACTAAGGAAAAGTAGCTCCTATCTCTTTAACACCTACTGCTAATATATCAAATGTCAATGCTGGTGATTGTTAAGTTGTGGGTGACTATTCTCCGTTTATTCCGAGTTAAATTGTTCAACACTAGTGGTAGATCATAATCCAATATCAATCTGTAAGTTGCATGCCCGAATATGGTCCATGTCCTATTCTGCAGAAACTCGTAATATATGTATGGAAGAAATTTAAATCTCGAAAGTTCTTCAACAACATGAGAAAACGTTCAACAGAATCTTCGATAATTTACAACTTTTGAATCTTAGACTACAGTCTACACCCTGCAGTAAAGTGCTTAATAGTTAATTCTACAGCCCATAATCCATATACCATTATACTGGGTATAGCACATATTACGAGAACAGACTCAGAGGACTGTACTACAGAGTACAGAGTACAGAGCCCGTAGTGAGCTGGTAGTTCTACATATAGGCTGTGCCGCTGTACGTGTTGTAATTTAAGTGGGACTCAAAGAAGCTTCCTTCGTAGGAGTTTTGAAGTTTTGGATGATTAAATACTAAAGTATTTTTCTGGTACTTACTATTTACTACTAGGTAGTGGTTACTCTTAGTACGTTACGCCTCCATTTGATGATGTTCGATCCATCATCAAAGAGCATCAATTTCTTAATCGTCTTCAATGGTTGAAAGAGATCTAAATCTAGCAGATGGTTATCATTTACAAGTTATATCTCGTCAACGTTGACTCGTTTATTTTATCAAAATCTAAATCAATCAACTATATGGTAATTTTCGAAGACTTTTCTATAGTTTCCAGAATAACTACAGCTTGCATCTTGCTGCTTAAGAATAAAAGAAAGCCGTTCCTTTACATGACCAAAGCTTTCCAGAACTTGGACCTAATAATAAGGTCCCTGTAGCCTAACCATGCTGCATTAGTGAAATTATTTTAAAATTGTAGTACAAGCTACTAAACAGTGCACACTACTTATAAGATATATTCCTCTATGCATCACTGACCATTGTACACTGTACAGTGTTTAAGACTACATTGTGATTGGCACACATGAATCATGATATAACATTTGGCATAGGTCTTTATTTCAAGTCTGCCAATATTCTTTAAAAGCTCTTAAATCCACCAATCTTAGAGAATGGAGGAATTCGGAACGGTAATTAGAGTCATCTAACAGAAAAATCATCCGCCATTTGCATTTTGTAGGAACATTCCTTAACGCCGACTAATTCCGTCAACATACTGTTTCATATTATATAGTTTATAAAGCTTGACGCCATAGCTCAATTGTCAACGAAACTCATTTAATATGTGCTTAGTTTAGTTTCCCAACCTTCAAAGCTGCCTAGCAGCTTTGTGTCAAATACATATGGAAACGCTGATTTGTTGTTTTGGCAAAAAATAAATTGCTTCGGCATCCTAGTGAGTAGTGACCCGTTTAAAAATGACATGAAATCTAACATTAGTTTCTAGCATCAGTTCAAAAATGGCTTGAAACTGCTAACAAAATTGTTTGCCTGATAAGCGATGACAATATTTAGATTATCAGAGTGGACTCCTAGAGCCTCAGGTCATTCATCCAATAGCACAATATTCATTTGCTCAAAATCCAAATATTTTTTGATATATTGAAGTGCGTGACTACTAAGAGATTATATAGACAATATAGAGATTTCCAGATATATCATTGCGTAAGATTCCAATTCTTCTGATTTCTTTCCGATATATCAATTGAATATTAAGCTATATAGTTAGTTTTATTATATCTTCATAGAACTAAAATTGTGTAAGATGAATTTTTATTGAAGAACATAGGTCTCAGTTGATCTTTTAAATTTTTAATTTTAACTTAGTCTAGCTTTTCAGCAACTTTTACAATATCTAAAAATTTTTCACTATATTTAGAGATTTGAAAGTACCATTGAAAAACAGAGACCAACTAGAGTATGGATACAAGTTTAATATGGTAAAAACCTTTGAGAGCTTACAGTTCTTTGATGTAATAGATAAATCTACAAGTATGGGGTAATTTTCGCGATGTTACAATAGAGCCTTAGTCAATTGCCTACAATTACAAGTCTACAACTTAATGCAGTAAACAAACGCCCTAAATTATAAACTGCTGTACTTATTAAAGATTATTATTATATTTGTATTTATTACCATTTACTATATATTTTTTA
Organism: Wickerhamomyces sp. yHMH617; assembly: GCA_030571115.1. Lineage (NCBI taxonomy): Eukaryota > Fungi > Ascomycota > Saccharomycetes > Phaffomycetales > Wickerhamomycetaceae > Wickerhamomyces > Wickerhamomyces sp. yHMH617. Next base: position 246,354 of record JAJLXD010000068.1, on the reverse strand, counting down.
ATAATATTAAATAACCACCTATTTATTTATCAATTGCTTGCAGAATCTGAAGTTATACTGTCTACAATTTGGCGACATATATATATATATATATATATATGCGGAGTTTATTATAAATTGGGACTGTTATAGCTAATAGTTAATACCGAATCTGGCCAAGAAAATATGCATGATCTAGCGACCAGATCTACAAGAACTAGAAATATTCAGCCTCTAGTTGCATTGGTAGAACTTTTATCGCCGCACTCATAACAATGTTGATTCTCTCATACTAAATTGAATGATAAATCAAATTTAGGGGGTTTAGATTAGCGTCCATATTTTTGAATCTCTCGATGTTCCCCACTTACCATTATTATCAGTATGAATATCTATGTTTAGTAAAAACAAGAGTCATTTTCTGGAGCTAGCTCTTTCCATTGGTGAGGCAACATTAGATACATGATGTCTTAAACTGGAACCTCTTGACCTGGTTTTGACTAAAGGAAGTTCATTGGGATTGCTTCTTTCATTCTTGACTCTATTTTTACTCTTTGGAACTCTCACCAACCAATACAGGAAAATCGCAAAGAAAATATTGAACACGATGTAGACAAAAAAAATTCCGATATCTCTCCACCTATTATGAAAATTCAGGCTCAATTTCTTGAGGAAAGCGTTGGTAGTGGAGAAAGCGCAGAAACCACAATTATCCATGGCATCTGGGTTTATCAGATAACCGGTCCCAAGTTTCGCAATAAAGGTATCCAAATAATCACCACATGTAAAGTTTGTTGGTGGATTCAAATAGACAAATTCATTGGATGCACATACAGCATCCGCATTTGCTACTGAGTTGCTCAAATATCCCTCAACGAAATACGTCAAGGGACTCACTCTATAGAGCCAAACCCACCATCCAAGTTGACTTGGCCCAACTAAAACACCACAAAATGACAATGACAATGTGTAACATATGACACCAATTTGACCAGCTGTTGTATCTTGCTCTAGTGGTGCAATCAGCATATGGCTCATCGTACCAACCCATACATAGTATAACATCGAAAAAAACCAAGCATATGCTCCTCTCTGATTTACCTGATGAGTGGGCTCTGCATTGGCATAAAATCCAACCGGATAATAAAAGCAGAAGTAGCATATCGTACCAATTAGCATGTTCCAGGGGATTTCAACTAATATCTGAGCTAGAATAAAAGCCTTCCAGCTGAATGTTTTGGAAGGACGCTCTCTTAATTCATAAGACTCTCTTTGAAGCAGGTAATTTGGTAAACCTTGCTGAGAAAGTGGTAAAAAAATTGTAGTAAACATGAAAACACCAAACATTTGATTTTGTAGACCTTGCTGTGACCGGTCAGACTTGAATAAAGCGAAGCCAACAAATAAACCAACAAAGGCTGACAATATAAGCTTGGACCAAATATATGATGGAGTTCTCCAAACTTGCTGGAAATTTCTTTGGGTAGCAAGACCAATTTGGAACCATAATGGTGAAGCAATTTCCATCTGGTGTTCAGGAGTAGAGTCTACTGGTAATAATACGAGATCTCTCTCCATTCTTTCTAGCTCTGAGATAATACGTTTATGTTCATCTGAATTCATCCAAATCTCATAATAGTCACGGTCTGCATGTGAGCCTGGAGCTGCACCTATGACAGAGAGCATCCATTCCGCTGGATTAGCATCAGGTGGGCATTTTGGAGCACCATTTCTTTCAAAATAATCAATAAGGGTTTTACAGCTTTCACCTAGATCACCAAAATAGACTGTCTTACCACCTTTTGCTAGGAACAACAATCTATCAAACTCTTGCATCAATAAAGCAGATGGTTGGTGAATGGTACAGAGAATTGCTTGCCCATTATCAGCCAGTTTTCTCATCAACTGACAAATAGACCATGCAGTTTGAGAATCCAACCCTGAAGTAGGTTCATCCAAAAATAATAATAGTTCGGGCTTTGCCACTAATTCAACACCAATTGTCAATCTCTTTCTTTGTTCAACATTCAGGCCCTCACCTGGGACACCAACAACAGCATTTTTACACTTTTCTAGCTCTAAAAGCTGAATGATCTCATCAACATATTTTTCCTTTTCTTCGACGGGAACATCAAATGGTTGCCTTAATTTTGCTGAAAATAATAATGCCTCATGGACAGTTGAGGTTTGAAGATGAATATCTTGCTGCTGTACATATCCAGTTGATCTTTGGAACGAGCTGTTTCTCAAATGTCCATTAACAAACATATCACCAGTAACAACACCCATTGTGACTCTATTAGCCAAGACGTCCAATAGTGTTGTTTTACCAGCACCAGAGGCACCCATTAAAGCTGTCAGTGTTCCAGGTTTAACCCAACCATCAACAGAACTCAGAATCAATCTTGTCTCGTTCTTTATTTTGATTGAGTAAGAAACATTTTTCCAGTGAAATATATCTTTACCTGTATGAATTGTGGCATTAGTTTCCTTTTCACTTGAAGGCTCTTCTGTAGATTCCTTTTCATTGCCGGCTTCCAAATCATTTTTGATATTACCATACTGTTTTCTAAGCTTTTTTAGAGTTGATCTTTGGAATAATAATATTTCACCCTTTTGCTTTGCACCTTCATTAAATTCACTGACAATCAGATAAAGGACAAGGAAAAATATCGCAAACGCTAAAGTAATCCCGAAGTTTCTCCATTTATGTTTTGCATAATATTTATAAGCACTAGCAATGTACTCTGAGCCATCAACCTGAGTCTGACCAGCTACGGCAGAAACAGCATTGCATATAAAAGTGCCGGGTTCCATAGGGCTAATAGCAGGGTTTGCCGGAATATAGCTGTCACATTGAAAGCTTCTTCCAGCAAATTCATTTGCCATTGAAGCATCAAATGCATATGCCAAAGGGTTAATGTAATTAATGAATCGCGCCCATATCATATATTTCACTGGTATAGTGAAACCAACATACATTGCTAACGCTAATAGAACGATAGAGGCGGGAACCATTGCTTCAGGCAAGGACTTAGTAGAAGAGCCAATAACCCTGAATATATGGGACATTGCAAAAGTGCTAGTGAATGAAATCAAGAAATAAAAGAAGAACCGACCTGGCTCCCTTCTGAAGTTCACCATGAAATAAAAGAATAGATTGAAGCCTATAGCAATTGCCAACTTCACCGGTATTTGAGTCATGATTGAACTTAATGCACTTGCAGATGGTCTATATAGTGCATACTGTTTATGCTTCTCGATGATAGGCCTTGCTTCATAAAGCGTTAAAATTTCCAGGAAGGATGAAAATCCATTGAACAAAATAGCAAAGAATAGAGCAGCTCCCCTATGATAAAATGAGCTTGTAGTTGAGGGTAAGTTATAAAACATCGAACCAAGCACCAACGCCATCAAACAATGGGAGATAATATTGAAGGAGGTGAACCCGATATCATTTCTAATTCTTTGAAAGTCTCTTGTGATAAGATATCTCACCTGCATACCAAAAGAAACCAAATATGGAGACGATCTCTCAACATTTCTTGCTTGACTAGCATGATGTGAGTTTTTGATATATTGCTTATTGGTATTCAATTTGCCCTCATCTAATGAAGCACCAATGTCTTTTATTAAGCTCTGATATTCTGCGGAAGATTTCCAATAATCTTCAAACTCTTGGGGTGTTTTTGGAACACGATTTTCATATCCTGATCGAGCCTTTCTTTCCAATGGAGAAGTGATTGATGTTATGAAATCAGCGGTGGTTTGTCTTTCAGGACATTTGTAGCCCATATTGATAAAATATTTCCGTGCTTTATCCACTTCACCAAAAAAGATTTGGTGACCTTCATACAAAACAATGGCTTTATCAAATAAGTCATATGCATCTTGTGAACATTGATAAATAGAGACAAGGGCAGTTGTTCCTAAAACATCAGTAGAGGTTCTTAATGCTCTTATGAATTCCAGAGCAGTGGCTGCATCTAAACCTCTAGTAGCATTGTCCCAACATTGAATTTTAGCACCAGCTAAGGAAACTTCAGTAATTGTGACTCTCTTGCGCTCACCACCAGAAACACCACGAACCGTACCACCGCCGACTTTTGTATTTTTAGTATGAGATAATCCATAAGTCGCCATAAACACATCAGTTAAATGATCAGCATATCTGGATCTTGAAATACCTGGGATTCTGTTTCTAGGTGTTCTAAATTTTGCAGCAAGGGATAACGTTTGCCAAACTGTTAGGTTTGGGAAATGTGTATCAGTTTCTGCAGTATAAACAATTTCACCTCTATAATGGTTTCTGATATCTTTTGGCAATAAACCGCTGTATGTGATCTGAGACTCTTTACTGACATGGAAACCATGAGTGTTGGAACTAATAGTCTTTAGTAGAGTCGAACATCCCGAGCCAGGTCTTCCTAATACAACGATTAACTCACCAGGATTAATTAGAGCATCCATTGGTTTCAGTATATCGAACTGATTGGCTTCCTTTTGTTGTTTGGTGTGAAACAAGCTTCTAATCAGGGTTGTGGTGATCTTGATTGGTCCATTGACTACAGTGGTTTGGTAATCTGCATCCATCGCATTTCCATAAGCTCGAAGGTTTCTGTAAGTAACACCAAGTGAGTAAGGGAGATAATAATCAGGGTCCTGCTGAATCAACATTTGGAAGTTCTTAATCCAGAACCTTGAAGAAAACTCATCAGAGTTTGGGTCTAATCTTGGATCCAGGTTGATAGATGTGACTGGATTTATTCCAGGAGCAATAGACGATGCTCGAGATGAAGCGTCATCGACACCATTTTGCAAATCTTGGTTATAGGACTCTCTTGTGAACTGGCGTGCCAGGTTCTGGACGTTCTGGTCTGTAGACTTGTCGAACCCGTGATACGCCTTGTTGTAGCTATTGTTATAGCCATAGTCGTCATTGTCCATATTGTTGTGTTATAGAGCCAAGCAACTGAGGCAAAGAGGAAAATATGGTGTATTTAGGCCTTCCTTATAGTTAATGGCATACGGCCGAAAGACCCACGGCTCAACTCAGTCAACTGACATAAGTATCATAAGGTTAGGCAGCTTGGGCTTAATAAAACCAATTAATCTGCCCACAATTGACGCATAAATTCGGTAACTGAAAATATATTTTTAACCCGAAGTATGAAAGTAATGTATAAATTTATGGGGGGACAAATACGAAGTTGCCCTTACCGTGCTGGTATAAACTAAGCCCAACTTTATATATAATAGATCTTACCTTCAGATGATGCAGCATATGGGGTCTTGTTACTTGAGATTAGAAGTTCACCATAGGGTTCTATGCCTCCGATTATCTCGTATATTTTTGGATTCGAAAGGGCTTCATATGAGTGTAAAGTTGTGCCCTTAAAATTAACAATAACATTTCCTTCCGATGGTGTACCGAGAAAAGTGATTTCGCTGCCGAGGTTAACTTTTGCTAGTGGTACAGAAGTCTGTCTTACGTCCCATAACGCAACAAGACCTCTCTTATAAGCAGCGAGAACAGTGCCGTCGTCCTTTTGTTTCAGTGATACTACTTCGCTGTTTAAACTAGCAAAATTAGATACCTCTTCTCTTGAACGAGTATCGAATAGAGTGATCACCCCAGAAACATGACCAGCAAATAAACTTGAGCTGCTAGTCACACTGCTTGAGTTGCTGGTAACCAGAATAGAATTGACCCCGTCTTTAAAACTATTCGAGCGCTGTAGTGATCCGATGTTCGATCCAGTAGGACAGTCCCAAACATTCAGAACGCCATCTAATGAAGATGAAACAAAATTCTTACCACGATCTATCAAAGCAAGGTCTGTGATTCTTTGCTTATGCCCAGTAAAAGTTCTAGGATTTGACCCATCTATAGCATCCCAAACTTTGATTTGAAAGTCCAATCCAGCAGTCAATGCTACTTTCCCGGATGGGAAAAATCTCGAATGTATAATGGAGGCATAATGGGCTTTATTAATTGACGTCTTAAACATTGTTGTTAGTAATATTTAGTGCCACTTAATCCTGAAAATCTAACTCACTATTATATTGCCATCTCTTAAGTCACCCACAGCTAAAGTGCCTTGTGAATCACCAAGAAGAAATAGTGTCTCCTGGGGTGCTATATCAAAGGACGTTACATCTTTGAAACTTGTAGATATCGTACTCTTCGGTGTTTTGACAGTATACTTTTCACCTTTATAGTTGATCTCATGTGCATCATCCCCGATTTGCTCGTAACTGACATTTCCGGAGATAGAATCAAATCTCAATGTACCATCGTAACTCTGTTTGACAGTGATCAACTCTTCTATGCCTTCACCATTCTCAATCTCACTTAAGGGTATAAAATTGATGTAAAAACTCTCCTCTAGAGAAACACCTTTTTTCACGTCATCGATAACTTCCCGGAAAGAAGGCTGTATCAACAAAGTGGTCATCGTGATCTCCCAGTATATGCCAAACAATGGATTGCCTAAGTCATTGATTGATCAGTTAACTGAAGAACAATTTCTCTCTTACTTCTTTCGATCGTTACGTAATAATTACATAATACTTTTATTTGTCGCGTTGTTTTTAATTTTTTTTTTTTTGTTTCGCGTCAGATAAAGTAAAAGTAAAACACCAAATTTAGTGGCGATTTTGACCATTTACTAAAGGTATCAAACTGAAAACATGTCTTTAGATTCTGGTGTGCTTCCCTCGATATTTTCTGAAGAAAGATACTGGTCTGGAAGAGTACCAATTACTGTGCAGATATTGTCTGTCAGACCAATCCCAAATGAAAGTGGTAAAAGACTAAGGTTATTAATTTCTGATGGTGTGTACAGTATTAATGCTGTTGTTAGACCCGAGAGTGTTCAGTACTTGGAGGAAAATGGTGTCCAAAAGACTACAATTGTTGCTTTACAGAGTTATGAAATTGAAAGAATGGGAGTCAACAATAAGCATGTCCTTATTATAGGTGAACTCGTTATTGTCAAAGTTCAGGCTGATAAAATCGGTTCTAACTTGAAGCCAGTTGATGATTATTTTAAGGAACATCCTGACGAAGATAGATATCAAGGCTCCGATGAGGCTGATGATCGTTCGCCAACTCCGGGGGCCAATGCCCCAACTCAAGCTTCAGCTCCACACCCAGTCCAACAACAACAGAAGCCACAAGCTCAGATTGCCAAAACCAATGACAAGAAATCAAATATCTATGGAATTGATCAATTGTCTCCTTATCAATCAGCTTGGACTTTGAAAGCCAGGGTTTCATTCAAGGGTGAAATGCGTACTTGGTCAAATCAAAGAGGTGAAGGTAAGCTCTTCAATGTTAACTTTCTAGACGAGACTGGTGAAATCAGAGCAACAGCTTTCAATGATAATGCAGAAAAATATTTTGCATTATTGCAAGAGAACAAGGTTTACTACATTTCGAAGGCCAGGATTCAACCAGCAAAATCTCAATTTTCAAATTTAGATCACACTTATGAACTATCTCTTGACAGAGACACTGTTATTGAGGAGTGCCTGGACGTCACAGATGTTCCAAAACTGAATTACAACTTTGTTAAACTGAACAAGATCCAATCTTTGGAAGCAAACACCATTATTGATGTTGTCGGTGTGCTCAAGGAAGTGTTACCACATTTTCAAATAACATCCAAAGCTGGTCGTTCTTATGACCGCCGTGATGTCACGATCGTTGACGATTCCCAATTTGCAATCACTGTCGGTTTATGGAACAAAGTAGCTTTGAACTTTGATGTTCCAGAAGGCACAGTTGTTGCCATCAAAGGAGCCAAAGTTTCAGATTTCAATGGTAAAACATTGTCTTTAACACCATCTGCTACAGTCACCCCAAACCCTGATACCCCAGAAGCCTACACTATTAAAGGCTGGTACGATGCTCAAGGTCGTAATGAATCTTTCAAAACGTTAAAGACTGAATTAACAGCTAGGAAAACTTCAATTGAAGACCGTAAAACAATTGCTGAAGTCCAAAGCGAGGAACCTAATCTTGGTGAAAAGCCTGAGTATCACAGTATAAAAGCAGCAGTGAGCTTCATTAAGACTGACAATTTCAGTTATCCAGCTTGTTCATCTGAAGGCTGTAACAGAAAAGTCATTGAGCAACACGATGGTACCTGGAGATGCGAAAAGTGCGACATTAACCATGCTATTCCATTATACAGATACATTCTTACTTTATCAGTTCTTGATAAGACAGGACAACTGTGGATTACTTTATTTGATGACCAGGCTAAAATTTTACTGGACATATCTGCAAACGATTTAGTAACCCTTAAGTCTGAAGATGGAGTAGAGTTTCAAAAGGTTTTTGAGAAAATCCAGATGAACGAGTATGAGTTCAGAATCAGAGGAAGATTGGAGAGCTACAACCAACAGACAAGAGCCAGATATAATGCATTGAATGTCAATAAAATCGAATTCGCTAATGAAGCGGAATATTTGGTTAACAAGTTTGAAAAATTGTTTGGTTAAGTCTTCAAAATGTGTTGCGTTTATGATGTGTTTACCTCTGTTGTGATTGATTTTTATGTTGAATGTAATGCCAATTATCTTATTTTTATTTAGCGTGAGTAGATTTCTCGGTACGAGATCAACCCGTTAGCCTTTGCCCAGTATTCTTCGATGATGTTATTACATTTTCTCGTAGATCCTCTGGTGAGAAGGAGCTGCTTCATGAACAAATCCTTTTCTGGGAGAGGATTTAAAGCTTTTGCAGACCTCTCTGAATCAATTTTATCTAATGCATCCTTGATCCAGGTTTTGAAATGCAATTGATATTTAACGAGCAAATAAACGACGATGTTACTATAAGTCTCAACATCGGACCTCACCGTCGAAAAGAGCCCATTGAATACGGAGTAAGTCAAGATTGAGCCTATGTCTTGCTCAAATAACTTTTTAAACGCCTGGGCTTCGTATGCTGATTCTTTCTTTCCAACAATTAGGCTAGTCCAGAATTTCAGTAATGATTTTTTGACGAACCTTTCTTCAGATGTCCTCAATAGAGTTAGTGTTCTACTGATGATGATCTTGAAAATATCTGGTGAATGTAAAAGGAATGTAGGACTATTGATAACAATAGTAGTGAATAGATTAATGGAGGCTTGTTGAAGATCGGGATCTTGATCAATAAAGTCAATCTGTTCAAACACTATTTTGTTCAGTATGATTGCTGTCAGAGTTTCAGTGACCTTTTGGTGTAATGGCGAACTTTTCTTCAAACCGACGTTTAAAAGGGTGATCGAGAGCTCAATTAGATAGTCTAATTTAGGTGAAATTGGCTCCACTTTTGAAAGACAGAATTCGATCACTGATTCTGATGAGAAAGAGAATGGTCCGAAATCTTCCAGTAAACCAATTTGGAATATCTCAACTGCAGTTTGTATGAAATCTTTGTCTTTTGTGAAAACGTTGATCAGTTGTAATATATAGTTTGTGATACTATTCTCTTTTTCATAAAATGTTTTATATGCGTTGAACGCGTCACTATCATTTTCCTCAATTTCATCAGGAAAACTGACAGCTTTAGCTAATTCTTTCAAAGAGGAAAAAAGAGACTCCAAGTATACTGTTTGTTCTTCTTCCAAAGCAGTTTGGTTAGATAGTAATGGTAGGGAAGCTTGCTCAATCAAAGTTATGATATTGAAGACATATTTCACTTGAATACTAGGATCAGTGATTGATTGAATTATACAGCCGACCGAATGGATGATTTTTTCTCTTACATAAGGGTCAACCGAAGGCGTTCTGATCATTTCAACCAAGATTGGCTCAAAGTTTGCTATGCTGCTCAACAACTCCAGGCGACATTCATCACAAATTAACACTAGGGTTTTGCAAATGATTGATTGAAGAGACGGATAACTTTTCAAACAATTGAACAAGTATCCAATAACAGTATTCAAATACTGTGATCCTTGAGTTTTGTAGAATGTATTTATCGTACCCAAAAATGTAATGCTGGATTTGAGATAATAGTGTGAATTTCCAGCGTTTTGAGAGTGAAGGGTATTGTATTTCTCCAAAAAGCTTGACTTAAAAAGCGTCCCGATAAGTACTAATAATTCACCTTCAAGTGTTACATTCTGTATGGTCCCACTCAAGATGTACAATGATGCTTCGATATCATTGATATCCTGGCTATTAATGATGTTGTTGACGATATCCTGTAACAGGGAAACTCCCAGATTTGAATATATAGATTCAAAAAGATCAAGAACATCCTGCCTGTAACTGAAAAACTCTAGTTCTTGCTGTTTGAAGTCAGGATTGGTGATCACCGGAAGTTGTATTTTTCTGAAGTAAATAGTTGATAATTCTTGGAAGGTAGCTTTCGACTTTTGTTTGAGTCGATATATATCATCTTCCTTCTGTTTGAGCCTTGCTTCAATTGTATCAAATTCATCAACAAGAAGTTCAGACAATCGAGTCCAAAATTCAATAAATTTGGTTGAAATATTTTCCTCTAAGACAGGAATTAGAGGGATACTGGTCAAACTCAATAACAGTGACAACAATTTAGATGAGTCTTCTTTGAACAGCATAATAGCAAGGTGGACTATATCAACATCCAGCGCAGCTATTGCAGCGACCACAAAAGCTTCTAGAGAGTCCACATCCTCATTAACAAAGAAATCACTGATCTTATTTAAGAACCAATCACTAGAGATCAGGAAGTTAAATTTTGCTCTTAGCTCAGCATTCAGTAGGTGAGGATTATTTTCAAGTATTTGGGTCAAGAGCTCAAGAGAAGCTTCGTATATTTCCTGATTTGAAGATTGTAACATATCAAGCAAATATTGAAGAATCTCATTGAAATCTTTATATCTTATTATCGTAGAAAATTCAACACGTGAGATGTACAACACCCAAGGACTTAGGTAATTGATACATAGTATTCTGAGTTGGTCATTATCCCCTTGGAACACAGTTATTATGATGTATTTCACCAGAGGATATATGTTGGATTGAACTGCCTCGTGAACTTTTAAATGAGCCTCTTTCTTTTTGACAAGGTCTTCTGTGATGGTGGATATGAATGTCAACAAGAGTAACAGTACTGACTGATCAGCAACCAGCAATGGTAGAGCTTGTTGATAGTCAACCTTTTGGGATAGGTCAGGGAATCTATCTGATAGTAGTATCTGCAATACTGGACTCAACGGGTCGCTCCATACTTCTTCATCAATCAAGAATGAATTGAATATTTTTGATAAATTATTATATATCTTTCTTATAACGAACAAATTTATTACATTATTGTACCTATAATCATGGATACATGTGGTTAAGTGTTGCAGCAGTTTGTTAAGTATTGATTGAATATCAAGATCATTTGATTGAGTGCTCAAGTTGACTGTGTAAGTTAACGCCCCAAAGAATTTGCAATTGAGGGAATATGAGGGATTTGAGAGGAGAAGGTCAGCGAACTGTATACCATCTGGAGATTTCTGTATTGTTTGAAGGTATGATTGGATGGGCCCAATCTTGGAGGGATCTCTTTCAGAGTATAGTGAATCGACTAGCTGGAAAGGCAGTTGTTAGAAAGAGATGACTGTGATCTTGATATAATCTGCTTACTTGCACCAACTCCTGAATAGAATGGACTTGGTGTTCCATAATTTTCTGTTTCCACTGATCTCAAAGAAAAAAATTCCACTAGAATTGTTAGAATTTGTTACACCTTTACCATATTATGGAGTTTCGCGATTTTGAACTTTAAACCAAAGTATACATAGTAGAGGTACACGCATACACATATAAGCAATGATACTAATAGATCATTGGATATTGTTAACCGATTCCTCGGAGAATTAGGTACCTTGTCAAAGGTTCAGGCGTTCACCAAGTTATGCACATGCCACATCGGTTTGTACTAGTATTTTTTCACACAATCAAAAAGTACATCAATGGTTGATTAATCTACAACGAATATATATGAAAAAATGCAGATATTTATTTCCTTCCTATTTCTTCGATGAAATGAGGAAGTTTATAAAATTGTGTGTGTGTATGTAAAAAGCGTACAGCCAAGTTCAATTTGAAACGGGCTTTCTTTTTTTTTTTGGATTTTTGGTGCCAAGTTCCATTCCCCGGAATCATTGGTAAAAACTCATTAAAATGTCGAAATGTTTTTGTCGTTAGAAGTTGTTTTGTTTGTCATTATCATAGCGAAGTTGAGTCAATCAGTTTTCTTATGTTTATTTTGATTGATCAAAGGTTTAATGTATTGCTAAAGAACCACATTTAGCCACTTCTTGTAATTATTAGATGAAGCAGCTAAGAGTTGAGCATGATGTTCATCTAGCTTTTCATCATTTCTAGGCGTCAGATCGTTGAGATTCAAACCTGCTATCGGTTGCTCTTTGGTGCTTGATGATAACAACAAGGGGCTCTTGATTAAATATTCTTGTTGCTTTTGTTCCTCCTCAGATTCCTCATCTGAGGTATGAGCACAAGTGAGAGTGGAGGCGATGGAATCACTTCTTGGTTGCAAAACAGGAGAAATCAGCTGTGGAGCATTGTTAAATTCAAAATGCGAACCAACATCTTTGATTTTACATTCATCGGAGCAGTAGGCAGTTTGTGAAGAGCATAATCTTTCACAGACTATGCAGTAATCGTTAAAGGCAGACATATTGTGAGTTATAATAGGAGTGACACTTGATATGAAGGAAAAGAATGAAGAATAGACTATGAAAATTTTTTTTTTCTTCCTCTATTTTGATTTGAGATGAAGTTTTTTTTTAAAATATTTCCACGTGTAGCAGATTATATGTATAGAAAAGTATGGAAAATTTCTAATTTTTTAACTTAAAAATATAATGATTGAATGAGATTTGTCAAGACGTCTCTGAAATGCTTATTAGGCCAATGAAAGACTTAATTTATATTCGTTTAATGTGCTAAAAGTCACCTATTTTCAGAAATTTTGTTAATTTGGGGTGATTTTGGCAAATGATTTTATACTTATACTTTTTTCACATCACACGTCAGAAAAATTTAGTCATTTTTTCACAAATTCGCAATTATTATTGAAATTGTGTGTCACTTACCAAAGTTTCCACACATTGCGCCATGCGGCTCGTACCAGGTTCTCCGAAAAAAAAAAAATTATTTCTTTTTTTTTTTGGGT
>JAJLXD010000068.1:212068-228979 GCA_030571115.1 Wickerhamomyces sp. yHMH617 | reverse complement strand
TTTTATATGGCTTTTTCAGGGCACTTTCACTTTCACTAATTTTAACTTGAAGATAATTGAAAATCCATAAATTATCTTCTGTTGGTTCTTTGACTTTGTTTTTTGATAGTAATTGACAATTAGAGATAGACTTAATTTGCAACTTTACTATTTTAACTGTGTGTGATTTGGTCTTTAATATTCTTTTAATCAGCGATTCAGTTCTTATCCCAATTTTTACAGATTTTGCCAGGGTCCTTGCTACAGATTGAACATTAACTTTTCCAGGAAATACTGGGCACTCAAAGAAATTTCATTTAAAATCACTGTGGATCTCCTATCAAGTCCTTGCATATATATATAACTGATATCACTTTCTGGAGATATTTTGGTTACTTTTTATTTTCAAAACAGTGCCTTCTTTTTCTGTCATTCAACTTTACATATCGATAGCCTTTAATAGCTTTGAAAAGTGACTTCAAAGAAAAAAACAGAACATCATAAGCAAGAGAATATATAATCTGAGCCACTTGCAACTTTTGCCACTAAAGATTCTCATCTGGTTGCAATAGTAAATATGTCACAAGTTAATGATTTAGAACCAGTCCATGGAAAGATAACAAAGAAATCCACCTTTAGGAGTATACTATCTGTGGGCGAAAAAGAGATCTCTGAATCTTTTGCTAACATCACATTGGAGAACTTAAGTGCTCTCCATGATCCAAAATCTATCTTGGAATTCAAGAAACAGTTCAACAATGATATACAAAATTTCTACAATACACTTAAAACTGACGGAGTGAACGGTTTAAACCCAACACTACCAGATCTTTCTGACAGAGTCTCTAAATTTGGTCTCAACAAACTGCCTGAAAAAAAACCAAAGACTTTCCTTGCTTTAGCTTGGGAAGCAATGCATGACAAAGTTTTAATCCTGCTATCTGTTGCTGCCGTGATTTCTTTCGCCCTTGGTTTATACGAAACTTTTGGTCAACCACCTGAATTTGATGCCGAAGGTAAAGAAATGCCTAGAGTTCAATGGGTTGAAGGTGTTGCCATTATGGTGGCTGTCTTGATTGTGGTGCTAGTTGGTGCTGCGAATGATTATCAGAAAGAACTTCAATTTGCTAAATTGAACGCAAAGAAGAATGATCGTGAAATTATTGTTATCCGTGGAGGTGAAGAGCATGTTATCTCAATCTTTGATCTATTGGTTGGTGATATTGTCACTTTGCAAACTGGTGATGTTTTGCCTGCAGATGCCGTCCTGGTCCAAGGTAGCTGTGAATGTGACGAAAGTGCATTGACTGGTGAATCATTAAGTATACATAAAGTTCCCATCGATTCTGCTTTAAAAGTTTATGATGAAAGATTCCCTGATGGAAGCGTTGATATTGGTAATAAAGGTGTTCCTGATTCGTTTATGATTTCAGGATCAAGATTATTGTCAGGATTGGGTAAAGCAGTTGTCACTGCTGTTGGTCCTAATTCTATTCATGGTCGTACTATGGAAGCTCTTAAAGTTGAACCTGAACATACCCCACTGCAAATAAGATTGAATAACTTGGCTGATGGTATCACAAAATACGGTATCTTAGCTGCCGTTATTCTTTTCATTGTTTTGTTCGCCAGGTTCTTATCTTACTTACCAAAGGGTAAAAAATATAACCCTCTAACTGCATCTCAAAAAGGTTCAAAATTTTTGGATATTGTCATTACTGCTATCACACTGATTGTTGTCGCTGTTCCAGAAGGTCTGCCTTTAGCAGTTACGTTGGCATTAGCTTTTGCAACCACAAGAATGGCTAAAGATGATAACCTGGTCAGAGTCTTGAGAGCTTGTGAAATTATGGGAGGTGCAACTGCAGTATGTTCAGACAAAACAGGAACATTAACAGAGAACAGAATGAAAGTCGTCAACGGTAATATCTCAGGACTGGAATTTGACGATAACGCACACGCTGAAATTGAAAATTCTGATCAATTACCATTCACTGACGACGTTAAACTTTCAGTATTGACAAACATAGCATTGAATTCAACAGCTTTTGAAAACAAAGAGGCTGATAACATTGAGAATCCATACCAAATCCCTAAGAAAAAACACTTCTGGTCAAAAGCAAAACCAGCCCAACAAGAGAATATCGCACTAAATGAGCCTTTCCTTGGTAGTAAAACTGAAACCGCTTTACTAGCTCTTGCTCAAAAATCGTTTGGTATGGAAAAACTAAGTACGTTGAGATCAAATCCAGCAACATTAGGTATTTCCCACATTGCTCAAACCATTCCTTTTGAAAGTTCAAGAAAATGGGGTGGTATCATTGTGAAACTATCTGATAATAAATACAGATTTTATATCAAAGGTGCTTCAGAGATTGTTTTTGCGAGATGTTCTCACATTTTGGATACTAAAGGTATTCCAACAAAAATCACAGAAAAATCCCGTGAGCAAACGACAGAAAAAATCACTTCATATGCTAAATTAGCTCTTAGAACCATCACGTTGGCTCATAAAGATTTCGACTTATCCCACTGGCCTCCTAAAGAATTTGTTGATAATATTCCAGCAGAAGCAAACCCTGATCTTCTTTTAGGTGAGCCTATAAATGTGGCCGATGAGAATGGTCTAATCCTAGATGGTATTGTTGGTATCAAAGATCCATTACGTCCTGGTGTTAAGCAAGCTGTTGCCCAATGTAAAAGAGCAGGTGTTACTGTTCGTATGGTTACCGGAGATAATGTGATAACAGCTAAAGCTATCAGTTTAAACTGTGGAATTCTATCAGAAGAGGACTTGGAAATTGAAGGTTCTTATATGGAAGGTCCTGTTTTCAGAAAACTTTCAAAAGAACAAAGAAATAGGATTGTTCCAAAATTGAAAGTCCTGGCTAGATCATCACCTGAAGACAAGAGAATCTTAGTTGAGACTTTGAAGAAACAAGGTGAAGTGGTTGCTGTTACTGGTGATGGTACTAACGATGCTCCTGCTTTGAAGCTGGCAGATGTTGGGTTTTCAATGGGTATCTCTGGTACTGAAGTTGCAAGAGAAGCTTCTGATATTATTTTGATGACTGATGATTTTTCAGCTATCGTTAATGCTATCAAATGGGGTAGATGTGTTTCCAGTTCCATTAAGAAATTCATCCAATTTCAATTGACTGTCAATGTGACAGCTGTTGTGCTTACATTTGTTTCTGCTGTTGCTTCCAGTGAAGGTCATTCTGTTTTAACTGCTGTTCAATTGTTATGGGTTAACTTGATTATGGATACTTTAGCTGCATTAGCATTGGCTACTGACAAACCTGATGATTTTGTTCTAGATAAAATACCAGAGGGACGCAAAACCAGTCTGATCAGTATTTCAATGTGGAAGATGATCTTGGGTCAAAGTACTTTACAATTGATTATTACCTTTGTTATCCATTTTGCTGGTAAGCAAATCTTCTACGGTGCCAGAGATATTACAGATCATGAACAGGTTAAGCTTGATGCTTTAACTTTCAACACATTCGTTTGGTTACAATTCTTTAAATTATGGGTCACCAGAAAGCTAGATGAAGCTGATGGTATTTCGAGAGTGAAGGATCGTATCACAGCAACTAATTTGAACTTTTTCCAACATTTATTCAGAAATTGGTATTTCTTGTCAATTGCATTATTGATTGGTGGATGCCAAGTCTTGATTATGTTTGTTGGGGGTTCTGCTTTTTCAGTTGCTAGACAAACAGGTGCTATGTGGGGTACTGCTATCATTTGTGGTATGTTATCCTTACCATGGGGTGCTCTTATCAGGATCATTCCTGATGAGTGGGTTATTAGAGTCTTCCCAACCAGATTATGGAATGCTCTCCAATACGTTATATCTTTCAAATTCCTCAAGTCTGGTAAGAAATACAAGAGAGAACTCCATCTCAGTGATAGTGAGGAAGAGGAAGAAAAAGAACATTTGTACAAAACTTATCCTGCATTTCAAAAAACTAAAGAGGAGATCCAATATGTTAGAGAGAACGATTGGGATGAACCAAAGTCTTCTTCTTTGAATCCGTTCCGCTTGATCCATAGATGGTCTTCCTTGAAGGAATCAACCATCTCTGATTCAGAATCATCTATTGGTACTTCTAAAGATGCCCACACAATTGCTGCTTTAACAATGATTCCAACAGTGGTAGGAGGCGCTGTTGCAGGTTGGTCTCCTTTAGGAGTCAACAAACGTGACTAACAGACTTTGCATCCAATCTCTTGATTTGATTTCCATATTTATTTTGGCGTTCTCGGAACAGTTTATTGTGAATTAACTTTAGATTTGTTATATAGTACAATATTACGTTAATTGTTTTATAATTTGACATTTCATGTAATTTGAATATAAATATGTCTAGTTGTGAATAGCACATGTTCTTAAGTTCAGTATATAATCACTTCAGAACTTCTTGGAACAGTTCATCTTTGTTATCATACACTTTGTTTTCTAGGTAAAAGTTCTTTTCTGACTGTAAAACTTTTACAAACACTGCGTATGAAGAGTAAAATTGACCAAGATTCTTGAAGAGTGGTAATAGTTGGATCAGACCATCAATTTTAGTCAGAAGTTCTTCATCAATTTCTGTATTGCTTTCAGAGTTTGCTTTCTCTTTGAACTGCTCAGTAACAGAAGATTGTAGGATTGTCAAGGACCTACTGAAGTCTGAATTTTTTATGGAAGATAATGCCGAAGAATTATTTAAATTTCTTGCGTTTGTTGGAGCTGATCTGATAGTTGATTTTGTAGGAATTGATGAATTTGAAGACTCTGTGATCTCAGTAATGGACTTGATGGTTTCTAGCGCGCTTGCAACTTTCTGTAGGTTTTCCTTTGATCTGGTTAGCTTGAGCAGTTTAGTGGTTGTTGTTTCAGTACTATTTTGATTTGGCGATGTAGCAGACAATCCTGAGGAGACTTCAGTCATTTGGTCGTTAAGAGCATTGATCGATATAGATAGTAGATCTATGTAGTACTCCAGCCTTGTGGTTGGTTTCAACTTCGATGCAGAGTCATTATTTAATAATGTTGATGAAGATCTTCTTTCAAGATTATTTTGATCGTAAGAGTATGATATGATGAGATTTGATTGTTGCAAGGTTGTTATTTTTTCTTCAAGTTCTGTCGTAAGACCATTTGTATAGTAATCTAGGTTAGATAGTAACATTGTGGTTCTTTGTTGTAGGAGTTTAATGTGTTTCAAAGAAGTGAGATCGTTGGAATTAGATGGGGATGGTGAAAACGAAGATTGGCTAAACAGAGCATCGAGGTAAGCATGTGGAACGAATTCCTGATCAAAGAACATAGGAAGGAGATCACTCATTTCCAATTAGACAAATATGAGTATAATTGTGGTAAAAGAAAGTAGGTTCATGCTAAAAGAACCTTGAACGCTAAGTTATAGTATTATGTTACCCGGATACTGAACACAATTTAATCATCAAAAAAAAAAATTATGTGACCTACGAGATTTGAACTCGCGCATCCGTAGATATTAGAGATTTTAAGCTTGGTAACCTAAATCTAACGCCTTAGACCACTCGGCCAAAGTCACTTTTTGATACAAAATCAACCCTTAAGAGGGTTCTTGACCAAAACTGCACAATTACATAATCAAATTGCTCCAACTCTGCTCTTTAAGAAGCTGGGGTTTGCTTGAATCCACTCGCTTATTGCATAACCATTGTTAGAGGTATTGATGCTAGTTGGTCATGCGCCCATTTTTCTCCGTAATAATACCCCTTTTAGCTGTTCCCAATTTTATAATGAGATATTTGACGTTTAATGCTCAGTCGTTCTGAAAATATCAGGAAAATTGTGCTCCTCTATACAAACACCACATATTCATAATTGAACTGGAATATAGCGAAATGGTAAGTTTTTGAAGCTCATATGGCCGTTTGATTAGACTACTAACTTCACACAGCTTAAGCTTAGACAGCTTCAGAAGAAGAAGCAGGAAGAGTTAGCGAATACTGGTGGCACTCATGTTGGTCAATCAATCAAACAATCACCAGCGCAAATAAGAATTGAGAAAGATTTGAATGAACTCCAGTTACCGAAAATGATTGAGCTGACTGCTATCGACCCGTCCAATATGAATTTTGATATCTGGATCAGACCAGATGAAGGTTATTACGCTAAAGGTAATTTCCACTTTAATATACAGATAAATCAAAACTTCCCAATTGATCCACCAAAAGTCAAATGCTTACAGAAAATCTACCATCCAAATATAGATCTCGAGGGAAATATTTGTCTAAACATATTGAGAGAAGATTGGTCACCTGTATTGAATTTGAACTCTATACTGGTTGGGTTATTATTTTTGTTCTTAGAGCCAAATGCAACTGATCCTTTAAATAAGGAGAGTGCAAGTGTTTTGATTAGGGATAAACGTTCCTTTGCTAAATTTGTTACAGTCAGTATGAATGGAGGTGTTCTTGATGGTATCAGGTTTGACTATGTATTATAACAATTGCATAATAAAGAAATAATGAATATAGCGATAATCTTACAAAGGTGAAGTAAACAAAAAATCGTATTCGTTAAAATCATTGAACAATGTACACCAAAGAACCCATTAAATAGCTGCGATTTCAGTTGCTTTAAAGGCAACTTATCATGTCACCGGCCTGTAAAAGCGTTCATAAGAAGAATTGAAGAATCCAAGATATCCAATCATTGGATTGCAAGCTTTATACCCATGTAGGGAGCAGTAAAAGAATATTAATATTATAGAAAATGTATCATAAAAGTTATTGGTTATAATCTGATTGATGGACCAGCAGTTTCAACTTCACCATCAGAGTAGACGGTTGGGGTATGAGAAGTATTCTGGGAAGAGGATGACTCTTGGGCTGGTTCCTTGTTGAACAGTTTGTATGAAGATTGTTGGGTAGCCAACGTCAAACTTCTAGAGCCGAAAAGTGGCTTTGGAATCATGGATGACTGTAATGTGATTCTAGCAGAAGTTTGGAAGTTCTTTAGTCTGAGTACTCTTGACATTGTGGATTGATGATTAGATAGTTATTGCTGATGATTAATGACTTATGACAAGCCATGTCAAGAAATCTGGGGAAATATCTGAGCTTATATAGTTTTGTTAGTTTTTGCTAATGCAGTTGACTCATTTTGTTCCATGTTGCCTACGTCAAATATGTGCTGATGATTTAGCAGATTAGGAATGATCTAATCTAGTAGTGGGACTACCGGAAGATATCCCGGCGCAGCCGTATTACATTATTTCCCACTAGCTCTAAACTCTAGAGGTCAGTGGTGGTAACATCTAGGCAGAATTTGGTAGTAACTTTTAAGCTGAAAGGATCCCGGATATCCGCCCAGACGCCCACGTTGCAAGTCGGCAAGTCGGAGAGGTTGCGGAAAGTACAAATGGAAGTGACTCCCGGGGTTTGGTAAAATACGTACGTATGGATAGTGGAAGAAAGGGAATCCGGGGGAATAAAGGGAATAAAGGCCAAATGGGATTAGAATTTTACTTCACAAATCATGAAATTGATGAAACAGGCCACATTTCTCAAGTTCACGTTACAAAGATTCACGTAGTTGCTGTGTCAAAAAAAGCACGGTGATCAGATCATGTCCTGACTTCTGGTTATGTTCTCATCTCTCCACTTACACAAAGTGGATAACCTGTGCAGTACCCGAAAATCATGAAAAGAGAATAGAAATTTAAACCCCCATATATTTTCGTTGATTTGTTATCTTGCTTAGTGCATAGTGAATTACTAAATAATGATTTGAGACTATAAGCAATCGTCAAATTTCATGGGGAATGACTCTAATAAATTTCCGTTTTCGGATATATATGATTATCTAAGCAAGTTACATCATTTCGCGAACACAATGCTTCTAAGCTTTGGCCTGGGAGCTCTGGGCCATTAATCATTATACTTATACATTAATAAGCCATTACTTTAAGGTATGGCAGCTACTCAACGAGTCAGCACTCAGAAGCCAGCAGTCAGGTCATCTATTTTGCTAAGATCAGCTCTATCCCAAGCATTATATCATATTGCTTTAAAGCCTATTGTGTTAATTTCCCATCTTTAGATGTTAGATAATGATGACATAATCAGATTTGGTCAAGATGTCATCGAAAAATTTAATAATCTCCCACTAGCTATGTGAAAGAAGGTGTCGAAGTATACTTTTGCTGGCTAAAGCCGTAAAGAATCAAAATTGCTAAGCTTCACTCATTTACTTCCCGGCAAGTTGTATTATTTGTTTTCTTTTTGTATTTGCCATTGAGCTATCAGGAGTTCTAGTGAAAACATTGTGATGTCAACTGAAGTACTAGACAACATTTCAAGCGCATCTCCAATAGTAGCATTGCTGAAGAAAGAGTCAGTGTCTTCATTTCTTTCTGGTGCATTTGCTGGTGTCATTGGAAAAAGTGCAGTTTACCCAATTGAGAGATCAAAGATTTTGTTTCAACTCCAAGGTCCAGGGCAGCATAATTACAATGGTATATTCAAGACTATTATCCAACTGTACAAAGAAGAAGGTGTTAAAGGGTTATTTCGTGGTAATTGGCTGAATTGTGTTAGAGTTTTTCCCTATAGCGCTACCCAATTTTATTTATATCAAACTGTGAAGACAGCTTGGTTGAAACCGGGTCAAACAGAGCTTAATAATGGCCAGCGACTTATTGCAGGCGCTATAGGTGGAGGTGGATCAGTTCTGGTAACATATCCATTAGACCTCATACGAACAAGATTATCAGTTCAGACTGCAAACCTTGCGAAACTGGAGAAAAGTAAGATTCAAGGTAATTCTAAACCTCCAGGTTTTTTCAAACTTTTAGTCGAGATCTTTAAGAACGAAGGCGGAATGAAGTCTTTATATCGTGGTATTTGGCCAACCACTCTAAGTGTTGCTCCTTATATAGCGGTAAACTTCACGGTTTATGAACAATTGAAAGAAACCGTTCCAGATGCATCTCCATTACTGAAACTAATTTTCGGTGCAACCTCATCCGGTATAGGGCTCATATTGACGTCACCTCTTGATCTTTTAAGAAGAAGATTTCAAGTGATGACAATGGCCAACAATGAATTGGGCTTCCAATATAAAAGTGTTTCCGATGCATTGATAACCATATACAAAACTGAAGGCTTCAAAGGTCTCTATAAAGGACTGGGTGCTAATCTCGTTAGAATAATGCCATCCATGGCAATTACCTGGGTCAGTTATGAGTTCATCAAGGAGAATATGGTGAAGCTTTGACTGTATATAGAAGAATCATTACATCTTATGTAAGGATGTTGCATATAGCACTACTTCATTTCCTAACTAGGAAGTCAACACAGTATTTCGCGACAATCTTCCAACCAACCAAATCGTTACGAAAAAAGTTCAATTTTTTTTTTTTTAAAATGGACCGATTAATCAACAAACTTAAACAACAACGTCAAAGCCGATACCTAAATTTCAACAATGAGACCTTCCCAATATCTGTTCAATGCTGCTGTATGTTCTTTAGCAAAATTTTTGGAGCGCTCGATAGTCATTCAGTGTGCTTCGATTTCTTCAGATAAAAAATGAACCCAGAATACTAACTAACAGTTACTAGAAAAAATCATCTGGTTTCAGCATCCCAATTGAGTTAACCCCATTATTCGTTGCTATGGGTGTTGCTTGTGCCTCTGCTGGCTTTTTCACTTACAAGAAATTTGCTTACGATGACTCTTTGAGATTAAGAAGAAATCCAAAACAATCTTCTAGTGATTTAGACAAATATTTGAAGGAAGCCGCCAAAGCTGAAGAATCAGAATAAGTTAAATTCACCCATTTCCCACATTGTTATTATAGTTGTGTGTGTGCCATGTAGTTTTTCATTTGATTCTTAGAGTGAGGAGTCCTTAAGGGGATTATATGATTGATATATCGTGGTATACCAGATTCGTGAATAATATATCTATCCAATGACGTTTTTGGAGCAAATATCAAACAAAAGGTAACTAAGCCAAAAAGAGAGTTTATTATACAGATAAGGCATTTATTTATTGAATTTTTTTTTGCAAATTCAATTTTACACTGAAATTTGAATTTAGTCCCATATGTAGGAGTCTTTTGGGCTTGATATATCTGTGATATGAAGCCTTCACAATCTATGTACAATGCGAAATGTGGAATGTAAGTACAATACTAGACCTAGTCTTTCAAAGTTGTGTGGTAGTCACTGACATCGTCAATATCGTCCAATGCGTTCAAAAATTTAGCATACCTTTGTTGGACATCTTCATCTGTTATCTCAACTAAAGCTTCTTCTTTTGGAACGTACGATATACCAACTTCTCTAATTTTAAAGCTTTTCTTCAATTCAATTGCAACTCTTCCAGTATCAACAGGATCTGTGATTATCTCAACTGTCTTGCTCTCAGCGTCTTCCTCTATATCCTCAACCCCTTCAAATTCAATTAATTTTTCAAATAGTTCGTCAGATGTTAGATCTAACTCACTAGTGTCTAGCACAATGAACCCTTTTCTATCAAACTGAAATGCAGTTGGAGTTAAATTCCCACCGTACTTGGTGAAGACCGCACGGACATTGCTGAACGTACGATTCTTATTATCAGTAAGTGCTTCAACCACAACACTAACGTTTCCAGGAGCAATTCCCTCATAAAGAGCCTGCTCCACAGCATTAGATTTGTCATCAGTTATACCAGCTCCTCTTTTAATCGCGTTCTCAATCACTTTTTTACCAACATTGGATTTGTTGGCTAGCTCTATAGCAGCTTGTAATCTCACATTCACTGAAGGATCAGGACCACCGAGTTTTGTAGCAACAGCTATAGCACCTGCGAGCTTATTAGAGATCTTGTTCTTTTGGGCATCATTTCTAGCCTTATCATGCTTGATGTTCGCCCACTTCGAGTGACCTGCCAGGCGAGCAGATACCATAGAGAAAGATCTCAAAGAGCCCATGCTAACCAAACACCGAGACAAACTCATGTTGCAACACCGGATCATTAATCAGAACACAACTGATACTTAAGAAATCATATAAATTTATGTCTTCTTCCGCGAATATTATATAAGCAATTATTACGTAATACACAAATTACCCCGGGTAACACGTCATTTCTATCTTTTTTCGAAGATAATTGATGAAATGTGCTGTTTTAAGATGAACTGCTACTGCGTATTCTCAGGTTTTTGAAGGTTGCCTCACAGTGAATTGAGTCTAGTGCCAACCGATAGCAGATAGATATTGTTTTTAGCATGACAGACTCCAATAAGAATCGCTCACTTTTGGCAGTAATTGGGGATGAAGACACGATAACGGGGATGCTATTAGCTGGAATTGGCCAAGTTGATGACTCCACCAATTCTAAGAATTACTTTGTTGTTGATGGTAAAACTACTGAAGAACAGATTGATAAAGCATTCACTGAATACGTTGAAACAAGAGATGACATTGCCATCTTGTTAATTAATCAACATTTAGCTGACAAAATAAGATATAGAGTTGACGGATTCACCAATGCATTCCCTGCTATTCTAGAGATACCTTCAAAGGAACATCCATACGATCCAGAGAAAGATTCTGTCTTGAGAAGAGTCAGAAGATTATTCGGAGAGTGAATGATGAAGTATTCAAGGAAGAAAGTGGAAACATGCAGGTCATATATAGAGAAACTTACGTTGTAAATCAAAGTGTATCACTTGAAGTCAATGGTTCATAGTTATCTTTTTTTTTTTGCTAATTTTGAGTTTTATAGGAGAATTCTATGTAGTTATATCATCAAGAACTTTTGCTCAAATCAACTGAAACGTATCTATTTTTTTCCTTTCTTCTTATTCTTCTTCTTTTTGTTAGTGTTAGCATTATTCGCTGGTTTTGTAGCACTTTCATGTCCAGCAGTTTCGCCATTTGTAGAATCAGCAGCAGTCTCATTTTCTTCAACAGGAGCATCTTCAACAGGCGTTTCTTCTTCGATCGTAGCAGGATCCTCTTCGATAGTTTCTGCTTCTTCTTTGGTATCATTGTTGTCTCCTCCATCCACTTCAGCAGTTACTTCAGCAGTGATCTCTAGTGGCTCTTGTTCAATCTCTGTTGGTTCAGAAGTATCTGCCTCTGATACAGACAATTGATTGAGATTATCAGTAACCTCTTTGGCACTTTCATCAGGTACGGTCTCTGAGACTGGGCTTTGCTTGGAAGCCTCAGCGTTAGTGGTCTCAAATTCTATCTGTTCTGCAACTTCGGTTTCAGGAGCTTCAGGTTCAACAACTTCGATGTCTTGAGCTGTATAAGGGACTGATGTTGCAGCGGTATCAACACTCTCTCCATAGTTTGTAGCACCAGTGGAAGGTTCACTTGTTTCAGTTGCAGCTGTATTAGCAGTTTCAACTGGGGAATCATCTAAAGGCACATCTTCAAGATCACCTGGAGAAATCACTTCATGGCTTGGCTCAAGATCCCCATTAGGCTCCGGATGTGCCTCAGAGTGTGCCTCAGCAGGTTCACGGGTTTGTTCTTCTTGAGGAGCAGCTTCTGGAGTAGCTTGATTAAACTTATTGTTCTCCAAGAAACTAGGATCAGCATCGAGGTAAAAGTTTCTCACACCAACAATTCTTCTCTCTAGCTCACAAGCTTTCAACCACTCTGGTCTCACAACAGGAATATTATTATCAAGAGCCTTTTTCCATTGGGAGCCCAAACCCAAAGTTGCAATGAAATGCGTGGTATCGACTCTAACCTCATCTTGTAATGGTTTAGCGCCAATGTTCGCTAAGGATCTCTCAATATCCTCTCTAGTTATACCCTCTTTAGGATCAATTTCACCGAGACAGACAGCAATACCAGTCAAATCTGTCATCTTATGAGTTCTAAAAGAGACAAGCTCAGAGTTGTAAATTCCTGATGATGTGGCTAATTTCAAATAGAATTCATATGGAGTATCAACAGGCAGACCTGATAACTTTGTTGTTTTATTTACCAAAGGGTTAGGGATCTGTCCCAGTCTGGAACCGTTTTTGTATAGAGTTAATGATTTTATTGAAGCTGAACCTAGATCTAAGGGATCCCACTCTAAAACAGCGCTAGTTTGAGTCACATTCTTGATTTTTAAGACTGGTGCTTTTGGTTCTCTTGTACCATAGGCTCTGAGGATATTTTCTTGAACGGTTTCGAACTGCAAAACTTCTTTCTTCTCTTGTTCGATATCCCTCTCGCATTTGATAGTGACCACTGAACCAGCAGAAACGCCATCAGGAAGCAGGATTGTTGGGAATTCGATAAGATGATGATCCTTTGTCAATAGAAGAGCTAAAGAAGCATCAAGTTTACCAACAGTGAGTGAAACTTCGACCATTGTGTTATTCTCTAATTTTATGTTATTGTGTGTGTGTGTGTGTGTGGCCTGTGAGCTATGACTTGTTATCACAAAATGTTAAACTTCGTCGGCAAACAGTGTTTCAAACAATTGATCAATATAAAGTGAACCACCAACTGATTGGGTTATAACTAGTACGTGTTATAAAAATTTCCGACAAACTGAAAAACGGCTAGTCGAAGTGAACAAAATTTGATTTAATTTACTTGAAATCTTTCAATGTTTTATACAATAATTAATTAGGAAAAGTAAATAATTACCCGGTTTGACGTTAATTCATGGACTCGGTGATAACACAATTATGACCGATTTGTATTTGATCAGTAGCTACAAATTCATAATTCAATAATATTAGAAGTAAGTTAATAATTAAAACAAATCATAAGCAATTCATAGAGATGAAACAACTTTCTCGAGGATGGAAACGAAAACGTCGGCATGTTTCTTTTCAAAAGTCAAAGATGGTCTTAATCTGACAGAGACTTCAGCACAGCCACCAACGTTTAAACCGTTTTGTTTCAAAGAGTATAACAGGCTATTACGAGCTTCAGAAGATTCTAAATCCCAAGCAATGAAAGTGGCTCTGTTTTTACCTCTTAGGTTTTGGAAATATTTTGGATATTTGGTTTGTAGTTCTTCCAATTTAGCATATAAGTAGTCACCAACTTCTTTTGCTTTAGCAACTAAATCGTTCTCAGCAATTTCTTTATAGATGGCACCAGCAATGATCATTCTAGCTGGATCACCACACCATGTGTTGAATTGACGGTAAGCAACATTTGGAATAAACTCTGGGTCATGGAAGAAGTAACCAGCACTTTGGAACTTCTTAGAGAAAGTCACTAAATCTGGTGGTGGAGTGATATTGAAATGTTCATGGGCCCATAGAGAACCAGTTGCGCCTAATCCAGTTTGAACTTCGTCAACAATAAACACAACACCATGTTTCAAAGTGATATCTCTCAAACCTTGGAAGAAAGCAGCACTGGCGTGGTTATCACCACCTTCAGATTGAATTGGTTCGATGATCAAGGCAGCAATTGGTGTTGGGTGAGTGGTAATGATGTCTTCGACTATCTTTAAAGTTCTTGCATCTTCAGACTTGTTGAATTCCACATTGTCTTCTAATGGGTATTTGTAGGATGGGAATTCAGCCTTTGGCCATTTGAAAGATGGTAAATCTAGTTTATGAACAGGTTTGGAGGCAGTGACAGAAGCAGAAGCAAACAAACGTCCGTGGAAGGCTCTTTTGAAAGATAAGACAGCTAGTTCTGGAGAACCTGGAGCTAAATTGTTCATAGTTGATTCATTTTCTTCAGCAGAGAAATCAGAGTTGTAACCTCTCTTTTTGGCTTGGTACCACATGAAAGCAGCTTTGAAAGCCAATTCGTTAGCATCAGCACCACTCAAACCGTTCCAAACTTGAGTTTGACCTTTTGGAGCAGCTTTTAAAACACCACCAATGATACTTTCCAAGTCTTTACCTGGGAAGTTACCTAGAGCTGGTCTCTCAACCAAAGCTCTTATCATTTCAGGAGATTTGGCAGCTTCGATTAACGCAGGATTGTTGTATCCTAGAGCAATGGAAGCAATTTGTGCGTAAAGGTCTAAGTAGACGTTACCATCAACATCAGCGATATAGTTACCATTGGACTTTTCATAGTCAGCAATGAAATAGTTTGGTCTTGAATCAAAGACTTTTCCTAGTGATGCGATACCCTTTTTGGATTCAGGACCTGGGATTTCAGTGGTCTTGATAACTGGTGCAGAAGGCTCTTCTGGATAGTATTTGGCAGCGACAGACATATTCTTGATATTGGACCGGCTGCAAAACAAACAAAAGTATGAGAAAGTAAAGAGATTAGAGGATTAGAACCCGAGGAATTCACTCTCAATTTATAATCGTTTGAGAAGATGGAGCTCATCGCTTAATGGGTTTTTTTGGATAAAAGCAGCGGTACTTCCGTTTTGGGAAAAATCCCGGCGGGTTTCGACTGCCTACATAGGCAGTTTTAATAACGATTGGAATAAATTAAATGTCCTCCATCGACGTTTCGGCGTCTTTACTCTTCACTTAACCGTATATAAAGGGTATCCTGCGGTAATTATTGAAGAGTCGACTCCAGCTTCTGTGATATGTACGAGCCGACCATCTGTTCATATATCATCAATTTTGAGCGTGAAATATACGCTATATAGAAAAATTATATAGAGAGCATCCTACTTAGACAGAGAGGTTAGTATGTGGTGTTGAAAACGTAACAACAAAATCAATAAAAAAGTGAAATTTTATTAGGCAGAGCAATCTTTTCTTTTAATCATGAATATCATTAAACACATAACAAAACGTAAAATGAGGTTGTCTATATTTCAAATTTAGGGGCAAACCTCATCCTCAGTCCATTGATCAAAATCAAATCTCTCATAGTTATAACGACTTTGGTTACCATTCAAATTGACATAGTCCACTTTATCAATGAGCAGCAATACAAGAGAGAAATTTTTGTGGCCATCAGCCTCATGCGATCCATCAACTCCTCTTGAGATGGAGTCTAATAGTTTTTGTTTCTCAATTGTGATTTTTGATCCAGGTTCTGGTTTTCTGAAGCTTGATTTCAGTTGTCCTGATAGACTTTCCCACTTTTCATTTAACTCATGCTCCCATTCTTCCGGTTTGGGTTTAGATGATTTGATAATTTCTGCGTGGTTAATGGCACTTGATAGATCCAAGCTAGATGAATATGTCTTGAGGGCTCCTGGTGATACAATTGGATGTGTACCCAATTCATTATTAATGGTATTTAAATTCTGTTGAGTCAAAACTTTTGCATCACCACTGAATCTGAACTGTTCATTTGTAACAGGGAACCAGAAGCAAGCTTCGAATTTTGGGTTCTTTAACAGATGATTAAATTTTTCCATCCTTATATCAGTTGTGAAGGTCAAGATATTAGTTTTTTTGTCATTGAAAAGAAAACCTCTGAATATACAAGTTCTAACTTTTGGAGCACCAAGGGCATCAACTGTAGCAAAAGAGAACGAAATGAAAGGTGCTGTTTCAAGATGTTTGCTTATAGCATTTTGGAGGGCAGGAACCCATGGAGCCATGTATTGCATTGTGGGTTATGATTAATGGAATAATATCTTTTTGAATGGGAAGAAGGATTAAAATATGACAAAATGATCTGATAGAAATAGGCGATACCAATGCAGATCAAAAGACTACTTAGTTGTCTTTGAACTTGAACTTGAACTTGAATCTTAAATGATATGGATGAGAGCCGTGTTGTATATCTAGCCTTATGAGAGCTGCTACCAAAAAGACAATGGTTTCTTTCTGTCAGACTGAATAGGGATAAATTGCAGATCACCAAAAGACAAGAAAAGAATGAGGCTTAAAAGCTGCTTGAGAGACCACGATAACGATAACGGTTGACGAATTGGACAAGGTTTTTTTTTTTTGGACGACTCAGCTTCTACAAAAAAAAGGTTGGAATTTTTCAATTTTTTCCTTTTACTAAAAAACAACACGCCAAACACTTGAAA